>NIVC01002162.1:100000-197563 GCA_002269645.1 Macrostomum lignano | reverse complement strand
TTACAGACGTTCCGGACTTGTCGATGTCCATTCGGCAATAGTTTTGGAGACAGAGCATGGAGCGGTCTTTAGATTCCGAACAAAACCATTTCTATAGATTTAGGGGCGTTAGGTTGGGGATGATTATTGACGTCTTACTGATAAAAGGGTTTGCACGTCTTGGAGTGCAGTAGCAACTAAATCACTCATTTATTTATTGATCAGGGATTTACGCGACAGTTGGCTGTCACAAAATTGAATTGAATTTATATGTAAAGCCAGACGTTTACCTTCCAGTAGTTCAACAGGTCCTCCTTTTTATACTGTCCACAATAGCGCGCAGACAGTCCATCGCTCGCGGGTCATCCCAACTGAATTCGAAATTTCTGGACATGATGCGAGTCCAGTACATTGAGTGATGCTGCTCAATGCTTTTAGGTATGTCAATGCTTGCATTGATTGAAGAGCTTTCTGCTTGTAGGTCTCTAAAGACTCCGCAGACATTGCAGTCAAGTGATTTCCGATCTTAGCAATAAATGACTCGATCTCTTTTTCCATCTGAAAAAGATTCTTTCATTCTGGGGCTTCAAATCAGCACGACTTGATAACAATAATAATTGATTACGCCAGCCCTAATGGTCATATGTGCAACCGACAGTTCAGCAGCATCTGAAGGCTGCGTACGACTCGTTTAGCTGCGTAAGGACTGGGAGTCGCCACACACACACCCTTAAATACTCCAGTTAATGCTCTGGCACCCACTTTACAGCTGGTTGAATTGAAGCAATGCAGAGTTAAATGTCTTGTTCAAGGACACAAGTTATTTCACGTGGGTCCGCATCTTTCAGTCGTGAGTGTGACGCTATAACCACTAGGCTAAGACCCTAAGACTTAAGACAAGACTTAAGTTACTTATAATAGGCTATAATTCTGAGTTCACAAGGAATTATCACCATGACAGGAAAACCTAAACTACTGGGGAAAATTGGCAAACTTGGCAAAAAATGCTTGAAACTTACCTTAGCAGGTGACTGCTCGATGATCTTCTGAAATATGACACAGTTCGCGCCGTAACCAAGCGATATTTTATTTTCAATCCTGTCAGAACGTGTAGCAACTGCAGCTGCTAGCATCATCTGTAGCAGACAATCGTGACTTGCTCGCGTGAAAAACTCTTCCCCAAGCGCTTTCGTTGCGGCACTCATCGATATTGGAGGCTTTGCTTTTGCTAATGGAATTTGAATGAGAATGGCGCAGACGCAGGAGGTGCTGCTGTAGCAGTCGCTCTGACTGACAGCCACGCATTTTTCAGCGCCTCCAAGTTGCACTGTACTGTAACTGCCTTTGCTAAGAAGGTACTCAGGGCGACGCTGCTGGTCTTTAGGATTCGATGTCATCTTTGCTGTTGACGAGAGCGACTGCAGGGCAGTCAGGATCGATTGAGCAGCTTTGACTGCATCGTCCGCGGTGCGTTGCCAAACACCAGGATGTCAGCAAACAGACCCGGTGCAGATTTCGCACCGGTCTTGGCTTTTGCTCGGCTGTTTTTGTACTGTTTTGTGCGGCTTCGCAAAAGTAACTGGCAACGGACATAAATCCTTGATTGGTACACGCTAAGTGTCGCAAAAATTGGATAGTGCAAGCAGATATGCCTTTCGACGAAACAACAGTAATAACTGCTCACCATTGAGACTGCTCCTCCATCCAGTTTCTGCTGCATATGCGAGTAGCCAGCCAAGTTCAACTGGCACGCGAGCTGGTCGACTTCTTCATCTTTGCTCGCCGATTCATCTGCAAGGTGCAAAACCTTTGAGCCGACCTGAAATTAGTATTGGTAGGCAAAGTATGTAATTAAAGTAAAATTTGACAAGTCTCTAAAGGATATGAATAACGCCACAGCAGACCTTGTGAACGCTTTCTTTGGTGATCTTCAGATCGGCAATCTGATACAGAGCAGTCGTTATTAACTTGAGCAGCGGTTCGTTGTATCCGAAAAGCACAGCTGGATACCGTTGCTGCTACGGGAGATGCTCAACTCCATACAGACTTCGGCAGCTTGCTTCTTGAGCTTGTGCAACGCTTTAGAAAATAGTTGAACCAAAATTTCCAAGATAATTTGATTCTTTGGACTGCATTCAATTGGAGGAATTAGGTCGATTGAAACGTAGGCCAAATCGGACTGAAACCTGTCGTCCTGTCTGAACCAGAGTCGGGAGTTTGAGGAAACCGAGTTCGGCATTGGTGGTATGCGAAGCTGCCTAGGCCCCGGAAGCTGAGGGAAAATGCGGATAAGCAGCAGGTGTTCAAATAAAGAAATTGTGACGCACGCCTGTTGGGATCAATTAAGAGCTGACACAACTTCGTGAGAATGCGATTTTATCATTTTTTGTCAGATGAGGTCCAGTTGTACGAGTATTACATGGTTAAACAAACTTGGTAATAATTACTGAAAAAAATAACTTTTCATAGCTTTTGTTTACTATCGACAGCAAATTATTGCAATCCTGATTAAGATGTTAGTATGAAGTTTTATTAGAAGATTATAAAAGAAGTAGCAAAAGCACCGATTTTAGCTTTTATTAATCGAAGATTGACTGATAAACAGCTTTAATCAAAAGTAATTAAAGTTTTCGTTCAACCTTGTAATTTGACTACATATCAAATCAAAGTTCTTACCTGAGCTTTGCTAACTCTCGGTCTCTTAAACTAATATCCGAAGGCATAAATGGCTTTGAATGCGGCATCTTGAACTCTCTATCCAAATCGCAGTCTTGTTTCGGCCACGGAGCTGAACAGAGGTTCAGCAGAGCTGGTGGCAGCTTTTCGGTGGAGTACTCAGCCTGCTGACCTTCCGGCACGCAGCAGAGCTTGCCACTGGGAGCTGCAAGGTCAAGATTAAGACGTCTTTAAATACTATTTTTAAGCATTGACGTTAAGTCTTTCGGTAATTAGATGTGAGACTTAATGTTAATTAGTAGCTGGGGAGCTTCGACACGGCTGGAAGTCAGACAAGCAGTCATACCCATTCCGCAGACCATTGAGGCACAAACACGAACACAAATACGTACGGAGGTACACAATTAAATGGAATGTACAGCAGCATTGAATTTGTCGATCGTCAAGTATGTACTCTGTGTCCAAGCGTGAATAATAATAATAATGATTACACCTATCCTAATGGCCAGATGTGCAACCGACAGCTCAGCCGCAGCTATTGCGCGGCGCATCCCGAAGACTGCTTACTTAGTTCAGTCCAATGACTGGGGGGGGGTCGCAACACACACACCCTCAATTACACCAGCTAATGCTGGCACTCATTTTACAGCTGGTTGAACTGAAACAGTGTAGAGTTAATGCAGAGTGTCTTGTTCAAGGACACAAATTGTTCTGAGTGCGACCTATCAGTCGTGAGTCTGACGCTCTAACCACTAAGGCTCCAACCCACTACGGCGCTACAACCCCACAGCGTGAAATACATCCGTCCGTCATAGACCAATAGAAGCTTACTCTGGTAGTTGCAAGCGGCTTGCTATTCCAACCAATATCAGAGACGTACACAATACACCTGTCGGCGTCAAAAAGGTTAGAAAGTCTGCAATGGCCTGAGCCGAGTACTCAGTGATCAGGTGTCGAGCTGTTAAAGCGTCGCGCTGTGAAAATCTTTGAAGCCGAGTTGCTAACGAATAATCGTCAGATGCCAGATGCAGTAGCAGATTAATCATAGGATCCATGGGCTCAAGGGACTCGTCCAGCTTTCCTTTCGGTGCGAATTCGCGTTGCAAAGTCAAGCGAAGCTCATTGTGTAGCCAATTTAGTGGACCAACACTGCGAATCATGGCCAAGTAGCGAAACACTATTTTGATGGCCTGTAGAGAATTCGAGAAATAAAGTCAATGTATTTTCATGTTTTAACTAGCAATCTGCGCCCCTCGTTTGGAAGGCAACAAAGAAAGAGTACATTTTTTTAAACTACATGTAGGTTTTTCCCTTGTACAGTCGCACTCTAAATGATGCTCTAAAAGCCAGGTATCCACCCTAAAATATGAGAGTTCCTATGAGCTTTGGCTCAAGGCATCTGAACAACTCTCCATGAGACACAGAGTTTCAGCATACCTCCCATGGCCTTGGCATCTACTTCGAAGTAGGGTCATGCCACTCAAGTACTGTCACACACTGAACCAGCAATCGTTAGAGATAACAAAAATTAAAACTGACCATATTTTCGTCTTCTATCTGATTATTTTCAGCATTGCACTGCACAGAAATGCAGAAGAAATCGAATCCAACTTGTCCGAAATCCATCAACCGGGCAGAGTTCAAGCTAAATCCGTGCAAGTTTAGACTTGCTTCAAGGCTGCCGACATGCTTGCTGCGCAGCAAATGCTTCACATAAAGATCCGGTGCAATGCTACTCAAGCTGGATTGGTCTGGCAGAGGAAACACGAGATGAATTCCGTCCACGTTCATGCTCTTGCCTCGAATCTGGGATTGAACAGCGCAAAGAGTCATTTTATGTTTCTCTTATTGTTTGAAACAAGCTATTGTTTGTTTTCAATCCACTCGAATGCTTACCTTGATTCCGCCGATTTTACTTTCACGTCCTCCAATTCTCGAGAGCTGATGTCCACTTTAGGAGCCGAACGATTGGTATGCCGCCAAATGTGGTCACAATAATGCTCTAAAATTGATTGTTACATGCTTCATTTGTAGCTGGGATACTTTCAGCTAGAAGAATCTGCTTGACTTCTTTTAAACGTATATTTGAACAGGAACACTTGCCTCCAATGTGTCCAGCGATCTTGAATCAACAGCCACTATACGCAGCAGATTGCCGGAGTAGTATCGTTCGTGAAATTCAATCAGTCGTTTTCTAAGCTCGCTGATCTCCAATGATTCAACAGTTCGCTCGGCTGACGTCAGTTGAGCAAGCCGATAGAATGGGTGAGCTGAGGAGCTGTTCCCCGAGCAGCGCTGCAGAAACTCCAGAGCTGGCCAGCTTTGTTTGTATCGGCCAGACTGAAGGCAGACTTTTTATGTTGGCCTCTTCAAATCGGGGGTTTCGAATTCCAGCGCACAAGGCCTCTAAGAAGCTTTCGAGATGAAACGATTCCAAATGAATTATGTAAGAAGTCAAATCGTCGAGAATGCTTTGACAAAGAAAGTTTTGGTTAAGCTCGAGCACCGTCAGTTCGGCGCAGAGCTCGGCCAGGCCACGACAGTCTGGCGGATCTTGCTGACGACCGACGCCAAGGCTGACAATCAAATTTGACTGCGACGGACGTCCGTAAGGGTCGGCGTCTTCAGCTTCTTGAATTAGACAGGCGGTGGCACCGGTTGTCAGCTCGATGGCTCTGTAGGTGCACTTCTTCGGCCCAGGCAGGTTGTCGACTCTCTGAGACACACTGGCTGCTGCATCAGTCTAGTAGTGGTATAAAATAATTTTTTATGAAACAACTACTATTAATTTTCTTCAGAGAAACTGACATCCTCTAGCTCGTAAAATGCTGTACAAAACAATGCAATTGTGGACATCGTAAAAATTACGTTCTTAAGGTCTATATAAAACTTACCGCATTCCCTGATTGAGCCATTCTTCATGCAATTTGGATCTTCTTTCTTTTGTCCTTTAAACCACCAGTTGCTTGACCGAACTACCGAAGATTAAAAAGTATTTCATGATGATTTAAATTTGATCTCAAATCTGTGTCATAGACTAAATTTTGCAGAAAATTGATTACCGCTAAAAGATATTTGAGGGGCTATTTTTGTTATGAAAGAAGATTTTCCAATTTAATTAGTTGAACAAACGCACCACTCTATGTCTAAAAAGTCCGACAAAGTAAATGTATGAAGAACAAAGTAAAGAAACGGACGCATTAATGATTGAGCCAAAATGGAATTTCGATAATTTTTCAAGACCCCAAGAGTATATAAAACTGTACTTAAAATCATTTTTCCCGTGAATCTGACTGAACTGCTCTAACATAAAAAATATTGCGGCCAATCTGCTTTCTTTGAGCTGGATCAGAAACGTAAGTTGAGCTGTGGCATTTGCCATATGTTTTTTCTCTAATAGATACATTTGCTACATTTTAGCAGAAGCAGTTAGCAGAAGTTTATTTGAGTCTTTTACCGTAATACCACAATAACTTAACCAGAATGCTTGTGGCCAGTAGTACCTGTGATCAAGAGTAGCCTGCGACCAGAGTACCTAAGACAGAGTTACAGAGTAAGCTAATCTTACGCATCTTCATCTCTACTCTTAAAATTCTAGACACCTAGCTCGTTCAACTGAAAGTGGCGATGGAAATCGGCAAAATATTAAAAGATGTTCCGGCACCATTGCAGTCGAAGTGCGTTGCCATAGAAACAGCGTCTAATTACTCGGCCTGTCTAGTCAGCCAAACTGAGGACACGCTCGATCGAAAATCGCTGCTCTGCCTCACCATCGGTGTTGGTCGCTTGCACGATCCGCCAGACTGTCTGGGACTGGCTGAACTGCTGGCAGGCATGGTTGCCATGCAAACGGATTCTACAATCGGCTTGACTGGCAGTGTGAGAGTTGCCGATGACCGAACTGAGTTCAGCTACAAAATAACCTCCTCAGACAGCGTATCAAAGGTGCTCAAACAGTTGATCAAAAGCATTACAACACCGGAATTTTCTGCGAACAGAATCAAGCATTTAATCAAAAGGAAAAGTACAAGCAACAACTATCCTCTTTGAATTGGCTGCAGCGTTGTTCGGGAAATTCGAATCACCCCTACAATCGGATGGTTCAACCGAGCCAGCGCACAGTCGAGTTGTTTCAGATCGAGGAACTGTGCGATAGGCTAGCTGAATTCCACAAGCGGCATTTCAACTCAAACTGCCGGAGGCGAATGGCTTTGGAAGATGGTCGCTCAACTGACGAGCTTGTGGTATGTACGGGATGACATTCAATGAACAAATAGCATGCCACAGTGAAGTATTAAAACTAGAAATAAAAAATACTCAACTCCAATTTAAACTGCGATAAACTACAGGCGTCTAATCCCTAAATGAGAACTCCGAACTCTTTATTTCAGAGCCTGACTGCCGCCACAAAATTTGATTTTTCAACCCCGACTGACTCTCGAGTACGCTCGAAGGTCAGCATCCGTTGGAGGGATCATACACTGCGTTAGGCGGAACCAAGGTAATTGGGAAATAGACTTGATCAGTGACGTACTCCTTCTTTGTGACTACTATTTAAACTTACAATGCCTATACTTACGAGTTAGTACTGGTTGCTTACACAGACAAATATAGGCTTTTTGCGTCACGTCAACGCAGCCACCGAAAAAGAGTGCTCCTAAATTAACAGAAAGAATACCAATTAGCCATTTTCCAGACCGTCGAGATATTCAACAATTCTACCAGAATTTTTCCCTTGTAAACCTTAGTGCATTTCAATACACCCCTATGTGTCAATCAGCATTGCGTCTCAGTGCGGCCTTGTCAACTCTCCAAATTTTTATCAGCACGTCGACGACATGTGTCTGCGTCAGCTCTGGCCTCGCTCGTCACTGGCCTTTTACTCTGGCTAATTTTCAGGGTGTTCTTCCTCTGGTAGTTTACAGTGAAAAACAGTGGATTTGAGGCGAAGAATACAAACATAGAAATTGTGTCTAGCAGTGCGGATTACTGCATCCACTGCATCCACTCACCCTGCTACTTATGCACAGATTCGCGGCAAGCGCATGAACTTGGGCGGCATATTCATTGTGTTCCCGCTGCCAGATCAGACCGATCTGCACAAAAAATCGCCCGATCTATTAGTGAAGTATCTGTTTGGCAGGGATGGACTGGGCAGTCTGAAGGAGTATTTGCGTACTAAGCTCGGAGTTCAGCTAGATAGCGCGTCCCTGACGGACACAGGCTGCATTGATTTTGATACGTTCTGCATTGCTCTTCACTGCGATGAAACAACGAAGTATACTGTGGAAACAGAAGACTTGTACTTGGTTTGGTTAAATTTATCAAGGGCGGAAATCTAATTGAGATCAATATTAAAACTTTGAGCTTCACATAAGCTTCGACATAAGCTAAGGACCTGTTTCTGTGTCTTTAATATCGCTTCAGTATCTTCGTACTCTTCATTAGGCGATCTCTTATAAAAACTTATTTCCTAATTTTTTCTTCGCAACTTACTTTCATTGACTCGCAGATAATTAGTGCAGTCTTCCGCTACCTGGCAATGATCCGCAGTCAGGCGCAGCATTTCGAACAGCTGCACAATGAGGTCAGGTTAGATAGACGGGCGCATTTCCTACCTGAAGTTGACGATTGGTCTGCTTTTCTGAAGCTAAAACGCCTGCCATTGGTGAATGACGAGTTCAACATCGCGACTCGATTGCACCGGTACGAGATCGCGGATGTGCTCTCAGCCAGGCACTTGCTTTCGAGCTATTCTGCCGAGGAAATGAACGGGTTTCTGGCTTGTCTGACTGTGGACCAGTGCAGAGTGTTCGTTTCCGACTTGGACTGGCATACGGAGCACGTATGCTTATTCAGCTGTGAGACTTGGGTTATAAAAAGTATAAACCTTCGCAGGAGCGATGTAGGTAGGGACGGCGCAACGCCTTCGGCGACATCGTTCCACAACCAGCGCTGCAATTCTGGCCATTCCGCTGACTCCTGAGCACGTACATACGAGAGCGTCAATACTGTACACAGACACACACTCATACACACGCTCACGCAGAGTGTACAGCGGCCCTGACTTACTAATCGTCAGGCATGTACACTCTCTGTGCCTCTGGCTCTCGAAGGCGTAAATCGTGTACGCATTGCAACCCCCTTCTCGCTAATTTTATGCACAAGCCGGTGGTGTTGCGCAAGAGTCAGATGCATTTCGAACGTATGAATTTCGAACAGAGAGTCTAAAAACTGTTGAGAATTGCTGTCTTTACTTTGTTAAGGCAGGCCAGCTCAGCGGAAGCGTTTCTGACTCTTGCACAACACAAACCATGCTTCGATTGTGTTAGTCTACATAATTTGGGCTTGTTCCAGGAATCTTTCTAGGGGCTGTCCTACCAATTTAACCCCAAGGCACACAGAGTGTGTACATGGATTTATTAGAACTTGGCCATCACAAGTTCGCTTGATCATGCGGACTTAAATTTGCAAGAATTTCAACAACAAAAAAGCGCTAAAATCTCTTTATTGTTTCTTGCGGGACCAAAGGGTTTTGTAGTCGAAGAATAGTAAATCATGTATTTTGTAGTTAAGAAGCAACAATCGCAACTTCAACACATCAACTTCAGCTCCCGACGGAAGGCTGTGCTGCCAGCCCGACGGCATAGCTCCTTACAATTTGGAGAAGCTGTCTGAAAACTTATTGGCTCTGTGCAGAGCCGAATGGCCAACTGCAAGCTGTCAGATTGACACTGTGTTCACCTGGCCAAGACCGAGGCCGTTTGTGTGCAAAAATTTTAGTTTAAAGCCCCGAGACTTAACTAATCAGGTCAGTAAATAAATAAATTTTTGACTGCGGTCATATTTTTGGTCATACTGACATTAACCGCATTTGCTATAATCGATAGATCACGGACTACTAGACATGCCAGCTTAGTTCCTTAAATTTCAGTCAGGAAGTAGCAAGCGAGAATGTGATAGCTATTTTATGTAAAGAACCGTAGTTGTAGTGACTTGTAGACGTCTACAGCTTGCTAATTGATGCAGACGTAATGTGCACTAAACAGCGTCATTGAGAATATGCATTGCATGAAAGCGTTAGGCTGAAGAGGTCTAGAGAGGAGGTAAAAAGACTATTTGTGAAAAGACGTGTTCAAGAAAAAATTTAAGCTACGGTTAAAGCGAGCTGGACCAATAAACGAGTCTTATCCAATGAAGCTTTCTACTCAACTGCTTTCTACTCTATGGGCCAATGAGCTATGAGCAATGAGTTCACCGTATTCATCATGTAGTATCTGCGGTATAAAACGATAATTAAAACCCACAGCCTAACGGGCCTCGAAAAATCAAACGCCAAAGTACACTAGACGGCAGCTCATCCAGCACTAATCTCTGGTTCCGACAAGATGACCGGTTCCAAACCGAACTTGCCTACATATCCGTTGACCTGCTGCCTCCAGTTGACGTTGTGAGGCTCGCCCTGGCCTCGTCTCTGCAGATCAGCATTCTGGCCAATCTATTTTCTGAAGAGCTGGCCGATCTGAAAATGCAAGCGGTTGAAGCCGACCTTGAGCTGAGCGTCTCTCGAAGCTGCAACGGCATCCAGGTGTGCTGCAGCGGTCACAGCGAGCCTCTACCGGCCCTTTTGTTGGCCGCATTGGGTCGCATTGCAGAGCTGCGAGTTCCCTTAAACTACTTCAACCAGGTGTGTCTTCCTTTGGCAGACTGCCTTAAAACACTGTGGGCAGAGAAGTTCAGTTATAATGCGTCTGAATCTCGCGCAACACGACCCCTGGTTCGATTCCGTAGAAGGTCGGAAGATTGACCGGGAGGTGTGGTGCCATGAGGGCCAACCCCCAAGGCAAAGAGAGTGTATATGCCCAGGGGCGTTGCCATGGATTTTATGGTGGGGGACAAAGCCAAGAATTGTAAATGTACATGTACACGACTAAATTACTATATGTACATTTTTTCAGAATCGGTGTCGTCAGCGACCATTTTAGCACCGCAGGCATTCATTTTAGCACCGCAGGCACTCATTTTAGCGCCGCAGGCACTCAATTTGGTTCACAGGCACTCATTATAGCACCGCAGGCACCCATTTTAGCGCCGCAGGCACTCATTTTAGCGCCGCAGGCACCATTTTTGTCCGCAGGCGCTATGTTTTGTCGCTCTGAAGCGATTTTTTTATTTCCATTACAGGTCAACGAAGATGGGGTGGGGGGGACAAGGCATTGGCATGTCCTCCCCCCCCCCCTGTCCTCCCGGTAGCGACGCCCCTGTACGTGCCTGACAATTAGAAAGTCAGGGCCGCTGTAAACATTGTGTGAGCGGTTGTTATGACTGCGTGCCTGCGTACAGTATGTGCTTAGGGTCCAGCGGCTCAGGATTTAAGATGCAGCCCATCAAAGTTATTTTTTAAATTTAAAATTACATTCATTGCATTCAAATTAATTTTGAACATTTCGTTCACCTTTGCACAGGAGCGCATTGGAAATCTTAGAGCGCAGAAGTTTTCATTACAGCCCTGTTCAGACTTATCCCAGATTGCAAATCGCTTGGATCTGGCTGGATTTTTACACATCCAGCGAGACTATCAGTCCTTGGATACGCAAACGCTGGGTGAGTGAGGTACCATTGATTGTAAACTGTCGCACTGACTTGTAGCTCAACCATAATTGCACAATGTTTTCCTCTCATAGCACAAAAGCCAGACCGAGAAGTGGAAATCAATCCGTCAAGTTTCATAGCGCATCACTTTTCCAATCCCGCTCATGCCACTCCGCTGGAACGCGAGAACTGGCCCAGCCGGCCAGAACTGTATGCTGAGATTCTGGCGCTGGGCAATCTCACTGCTGAGCAAGTCATCTCACTGGTTGACTCAATTACAGCTGTTCTTCCACCACTTTCGCGGCGTCCAGCGGACACGTTTCGATTGGATCCATTTTTTATGCGCTGTTCTGAGCGACTCCTACCAAGAGGCAGTCACCATTTCATCCGGTTGAACTTCGCTACTAACAGAAGCATCGAACTTACCAGCCGGACTACGAGGTTGAAGAAAGGCGACGCTGCGTTGACCAAGTCGGTTTGCGGCCTGCTGCTTCAGATGCCGACTGCGATATCGGGAGGGTTAAAAAAGCAAGCGTCAAAATACGACGACTTCTTCTTCCGTCGGTTCTGGCATAATTGCTGCTTGTGGCTACTGAAAGAAGCTCTGACACTCTGTACCAAACTGCCCGACTGTACAAAGCGCGATTTAAGGTGGGACACGGTGATTGGCTGCAATGCCAACTGCATCGTCATTGAGCTAGTCTCCGAGTCGCATCCCGTTGCGGTAAGTCTCTTGGTTTGAACTTCTCATTAGAAGAGCTGTCGTGCGATTCACAGCCATGAGGACCAACTTCCAAGGCGCAGAGAGTGCACATGCCTGACGATTAGAAGGTCAAGCTGTGCACTCTGTGTGAGCGTGTGTATAATGAGTGCATGGGTGCCTGCGTACAGTATTGGCGCGCTCGGAATTGCCTCGGAGCATTGGCCGTGGAACCATGTCGTCGAAAGCGTTGTGCCTGCGCGCTCACAACCTGCCTTCTGCATGCAATTATTCTAGGTATTAGATGCAGTAGATATATGCATTCACAGCAAGGACACGGCATTCTCAGTCGGCGTTTCTTTAACTGCCGGTGGACGATTCAGAGACACGCCCTTTGACTCTGTGCCCCAGTTTCTTGAGACCTTGGCTGACAGAATATTTTGCTACTGTATTTTCTTGCGGATTTACATTCAGAATGACATGTAGCAAGCTGTTTTACTGCATGAATATTGACCTGTTGCTAAACATCTGCACGCAGATTGAAACAACAATCGAGTTGGTAATCGCATGCGTCGGTAAAACAGTGGATTCCATAACCAAGGAGCAGCTGGCGGGTATGAAGAGTCGAGTGCAACAGCTTGCGACACGTCTGTTTACTGCGCCAAATTTAAACAGGCAGCATGAGCTGTACTGGCGACACATCACCTGCGGCGACTACGATTTCAGCTGGGATACCCATAGTTTGGACACCAATGTCAAAACTATTCTGGATAGAATTAGCAAAAAGGATCTTTACAATTATTGGAAGGTGAGCTGTCTAGTTGTTTACCCACTAGTAAGCGTTCGATAATCCGAAGTGAACGTTTAAAGTTTCAAGACTTTGACGCATTGGCACAAATTTTCCCAGCAATATACATACTATAACGTCGTTATAGCTCGTACTGTGTGGCTATTGTACATGTCCCAGTCCTTCCACTTCTACCCAAATGTAGATGTGCCCAGCCCCTTACCACTCCTGCCCCAATATACATGTGCTTAATTCCAAGACTTTCCACTCCTTACCCCAATGCACATATTGTTGCTCAGTCCTTCGACTCCTTTCCTTTCTGCCCCAATGTACATTTACCCAGCCCTTCCACTCCTGCCCCGATGTACATGTGCTTAATTCCAAGACTTTCCACTCCTTACCCCAATGCACATATTGTTGCTCAGTCCTTCGACTCCTTTCCTTTCTGCCCCAATGTACATTTACCCAGCCCTTCCACTACTGCCCCAATGTACAATTTCTGTCAAAGTTGTTCATCAGCTAGTGCTTGTACAAATAAATGATGATTTGATTATTTGATTTGTCCAATCAAAAACTTCCCACTTACATTGTAACCCATCGTGCCAATGAGCCCTCACAGTACATACCTGTATTACATGTAATCACTGTAAACTATATATTTTAGAAATGGCTGAAACAGGGTTCGCAAGACAGGCGTGTGCTGAGTGTTCACAAAATCAATAGGCAGCAGTTCACCTTTAATGCTCAGGACGATTATTATGCTACCTATCAGGTGAGCCGGCAGCATTGTACGAGTGTACATGTGCTTTTCTGTTTTTTTAAACTGGAAATGTTGCCTTCGGCGTGTAGTTATGAATAAATACAGGTATACAGTACCTTTAGGCTCTCAGGCAAATTAAAAAATCTGAGTGTATCGTCATCTAAGTAAAAATAGCGTAAAGCTTTAACAGGATAAACTAGCAGTAAGTGCTGATCAATATTTCAACCATTGCCCTAATTGTACTCGTGTACATACTCGTATATATCCTTTGCAGGGCATTGAAGTGCGCAGTCTTGACGACTTCAAACAAAATCTGCAAGACTGCATTCCAATGCAAACTGCCAGTCTGAAAGACACTTTCAACAGCTAATAATGTGCCATTAGTAACTGCAACTTCAATTGCGATTCGCCTTTAAGCAAACGCTAAATAGGTATTACTTGTAGTAGTGCATCACTTCGTTTTGTCACTTAAAATGTAGACATTAAAATAAAGTTTATGTATTCACAGGTGTCGCCAGGACTTTTTATTAGATAAAGCACGTCTTCTGAAGGCGCCAGCGCGAGGGGGTCAACTTGAGGTGCCATTCCTCGGAAGGGCGTCATCGTGCAGGGGCCCCGGACCCGGGCTTTAGTGCCAGGGGCTTTAGCTAGTACCAGGGGCTTAACACCAGGGGCTTAACACCAGGGCACCAACATCAGAAGGGCGCCAATACCGGGCCGCCGCAGCTACTACAGAGGTACCCAAGGGAGGCCATCGGCCACCCCCACCTCCCCCACCCCTGCATATAGCCAATGATTTTTCAGCCAGTATTCAATACCCTACATGAACGTATACTGCTGTATATTTTGGCAAACTTTTCCGAGAAGCAGTCTTCAAAAGCCAAGCTGTCAAAGTTCACTGCTTTAAATATACAATATATTGTTGTATCATCTGTGCTTGAGAACTTTGGTTTAACATGACACTGCGGGAACCGATTTTCGTTTGGTTTTGCAGCATATTCTATGCGCATTGATAACGCGCTGGTACACGTAATTTTACTAAGAAATTGCTTCATTTTTATAGGATTAAATATTAAAAAACTCTAGGAAAGAAAGTATTTTTGATCGGGTGTACTTCAAGGTAAAACATTTTGCTCTGACTGAAAAGCTGGAAGATATTTATGAAATGCTGTGTCTCACAGGTAGAATCGCTGAGCTGTCCGGCTATTAAGGCTCATGGGGTATGGCTGAGATGTCAAGGCTGCATGATTGGGGAGTTGCTGAGATGAAAAGGCTCTCGCAGGGGGTCGCTTAATTGAGATGATGATATTGCTGTCAAAATTAAGCTACGAGTACATGTATACGAGCTAGTTTATTCAAGGATAAATCCCTTTGGATGTATACAGCAAGGAACAGCGGCCTATCTGCTGGCGTCATCAACAACCTCATCAACCTGGGCACCTGCGACTACAACGACATCGACCTCGCCTGGGTCCCTGCCCACTGTGGCATACCCGCTAATGAAGCCGCGGACCGAACCGCAAATCACGCAGCCCGCCTGCCGCAAACCTCGGCTGCCATTTCGCTCAGTAGTACCGCCAAGGCCGCTATTCGCCTTGATGACAGCGTCATGCCACCGGCCTACCTAGCCGACTTTTCACACCAACAACAACAACAAACAACAAAGTATATGCGACCCCGCATGCACAGTCACAGTTAGAGCAGGGCGCGTCAGATGGCGCGCCGCAGAGCCTGGGAGCGAACAAGTTCCAAGTTGGGCCGAGCACACAGCTGCCTGCCAACTCCGAGCCTGTGCTTCCATGCTGGGCGCCGAGGTCCGACATCGTTTCGGCCTGACGGACTCCTGCTCTGCCAGGATTGCGGGGCACCGGAGTAGTAGAGGATAACACAACTCTGCCGCAGGGAAAGCCACGGAAATTCCGTGGGCCCGGATCAGAAGGGCGCCTATGTGTTTGCATAGCTCAACTCTGCCGCAGGCAAAGCCATGGGAATTCCGTAGACTCCTAATGAGAGTTCATAGGCACCTCATGGGGGAATCCGCAAGTATGCACAGAGGCGAGCTAGGGGAATCTCTAGAAATTGTGTTGAACGATTGGCAAATATCAGCGGTATTTTATTGTATTCAGTATTATACTAATACTTTATTATATAATTTTATCGGTAATAACAAACTTCTGTAAACAAACATAGTGGTAGCCAAGCCTCTCTCTCTCCCGCTGTCTGGGAGCTGGCGGCGGCGGCGGCTTTGTTGCTGAAAGGAGAGAGTGCTCAGTTATCAGTAGTTTTATTGCCACCCTCGACTGGGTGGGGTAAAGTTGGCGGCGTATTCAAAAGAATTTAGCGGGGCGTGCGGGAATTTAACAAGGGCTCAATACCTGGATGCGCTGATGAAATCATTGGACATTGGGTGGCTGACTGTAAACATAGCAAAGCTGAAAACATAGCGGCTATGTTTTTATTAACACAGATTTGGTTGAAGTGGGTATATAAGAGGCTAAATATGTGCATATGAGAAGTTTAAATTTAAATTTTATTTTAAACTAAATTTCTCATAGATTTTTAAATAATGAATAAATCTCGGTGTCCATCCTACGTGCACGAGGTGTGCATCAGCTGCAATTCATGTGAGCTCGGTGGGTTAAAGCTCCATAACAAAAAAGACAGCTGCATTATAAGTCGCTGGTTGCTTTGCCACGAGTGCCAGACAACTGAGCTGGCACTCGAGCCTGAGCCTGAAACTGGCAGGCTGAGCAGGGTTGTAGTAGATCTTTTCCATTATCAAAATCAAGCTGAATGAAAGCCTGCCAGTTTCATTCCTGCCAGAAAGAATGAAATTTTTTTAAGTTCTTTTCGCGGTTTGCTCATTGAGCCACTGTTCAATGCTCTTTCAATTTTTATGCCCACCCTCTTCTCTAACTTGATGCAGCAGCTTTGAGCAAATTGAAAAACTAGCTGGTTGGCCAGGAGCAAATAATTTTTTTCCATTTTCTCAAGAAACAAAAGTCAACAGTCTAATTTTTTTCTTAAGCACAAGAACAAAGGAAAACAATTTTTTTATGAAAAGAAGCTTTTATATTTTTTAGCGGATAAGAAACAATAAGTTGCATGATTTTCTTACATGGAGAGACTTAATTAAGTTTTCTGGATAAATGAGCAATGTTAATTATAGAAATTGTTAAATGAGCCAATTTAAGTATGTCACCAGTCACCAAAGTTCTTCAAAGCACTTCTTATTCTTCTTCTTCACTCCTCATCCTCATTGAGGCGCAGTCTCATGGCGTTCTGCCTGCGCAGCGGATATGGTTGCTTGCGCTTCCTGACGTTCTCGACCGCAGCTGCTTCAGCCCGGAAGCGATACCAGACTGGGTCCTGCAGCAAATCCGAATCCTGCTTTGGGATAAAGCCAGCTGCAGCTCTTGTCACCGGTAGAGGCGTTGATGTGACCACTTCATCGTCGATGCGTAGAGTGCTTGATTGGACGCCCTCATCCTCAGTCTTCGCAAGCCGCATGGTGTCGTCCTTGTTGCTGTTGTCATCATCATCACCGTTTCTCTCGCTCGAAGATCCCGACTCCAGCTCATACACATCAGAAATTTGGCGTGGGGCAGACAGCTGCTCGTCGATCCATGCAGCCTGCTCCCACAGTTTTCGCCACAGAGCTGGTGCCAAGGCCACAGTGTTTCGCTTCAAAAATTCTTCGCAGCAATCTTCTGGAAGCCGTCTTAGCCAGATGATGCCGTTCTTAACCTCAACAAACTTATCAAAACCGAGTTTGATGATCCTCTGTTGCCCGCCTAGGGCCGCCTTCACGAGAGTTCGCTTCGGTTCTTTCAACTTCTCCCATTGTCGGATGTTGAGGTTAAATCCGGGAACGCCGGGTTTTAAACTTGCTGTGCTGCCATGTCGATAAAATTTCCGAATCGCAATAAACTGTACTCCTTCATACTCTTGTACTTGAAGTTTGTAGCCTTCTCCAATATCGACCATTATTAATTAGTTATTACGATGTAACGGAGCAAGAATTTCAAAAATTTTATTATTTGTGAAAACAAATTTTCTGGTTTATATACAAATATCTCCTATGTAAACACATGCAGCTATGTATTCACATTAGGGGGCCTACCCCTATGGAACACAGGTGCCTATGTACTCTCATTAGGAGTCTACGGAATTCCCATGGCTTTGCCTGCGGCAGAGTTGAGCTATGCAAACACATAGGCGCCCTTCTGATCCGGGCCCACGGAATTTCCGTGGCTTTCCCTGCGGCAGAGTTGTGTTATCCTCTACTACTCACCGGATTCGAGCCTACACGCGATTTTCAACTGCCCGAGGGGGGACGCGCACCGCATACGCCTGGTCGGCACTGAAGTGGAGCACCTCATCGCCGAGCCGGGCTTCGCTCTTTCGCTCCTACGGAGCATGGGGCGCTGGCCCTCGTGCGTTTCGGAGCGCTGAAGAAGAAGAATGTGACAGCTAATGTGACAGCTGGAAATCATGCTAAGAAGATTTAATACAGTTAAAGAATATGCGCGTGAAAAACCAGCCTTTTTTATGACTAGAAGTGAATATTTTCGAAAATATTATAAACACTCCTCATAGCTATAGCTGGCAGGACATAAATTAATGGTTAAAATTTAGCCTCTATCCGGTGTGACGTGTTTGCGTTAAATAATTTTGGCTTACCTAAAAATTATTTTTTAATTAACTTTTAATAACATTTTTTGTAAAATGAGCGTTTAAACTTCTGAAAATAACTTTATTGTTGTTTTACTGCTTGTTGTCAATCAACACAAACCGTACATTCCAGCATTTTTTCAAGGAAAGAGTGTAATCTAAAAGTTTTCTTCTCTAAGGTAGAGGGAGAAATCATAGGCCCTAGGGTTGTCTAAAGAGTCTCTGCGCATGTGCTGTAATGTACTTTTTCTAAATATAATTAAATTCGAAGTAAGAAATCCTGGCTATACAAAGTGTATTTTTTAGTATATCAAAATATTTTTTGAATTGTAATTATATCAATCAATAGGACTCAAGACCTTATTAATATTAGCTAATAGTTAGTTTCAGTGTCACTCTGTACGTCCCTAGGGCCTATCATTTTCGGAAAAAAATCTCTGATTTTTGTGTACTAAGGGAAGAATAGACGATATGACAAAGGCCTAGAAATATATAATATTTTTCAAAAGTACTTTTTAATTGGTCCTTTAAGTCTACAATTGCATTTTTCATTTGACCATTTTGGGCTATTAGTGCTGTTAGGTATACATAGTAACCATTCCCTAAGGCAGGGGAAATGAAGTTATTTATCCTTGATCTATCTAAAAATCCTATCTATATATGCAACACTGACAAATATTGAACTTTTTAATTTTATTTCAATTAGCTAGGGCCTAATACTTTTTTAACTTTTAACTATTCTAGTTAATAGTTCTTTAATCCTTAGTTAAGCTTAGCCTTAGCCTATAACAGATCTAGACTTTCATTTTGGGGGATCAAAGTTTTGGGAACCAATATAAATATGAGAGGCACCAATTTTTAAGCTAGGAAATGTTAAAAATTCATGTAGGAAACAAAAAATCAAGCTTAAAGGTGTAAAAATATAAAGAAGACAAAAAATCAAGGCTCTTAAAGGCACAAACTTAGGTTTGTTTTTGGGGGAACAATATGTTCTATCAAGATATTTTGGAAAAGGGTGGCCTACTGTGGTCATCCCAAGTGGCAGCGTAAGAATGGCAAGGAGGGGCAGCTGCCCTTGGGTGACCACAGGTCACTGCCTCATGGGGGTATCTATCCCACTATCCCCATGGCCCTCAAAAAGACCTTAAGAAGGTCTCCCCTTGTTATGCAACTTGCATCAATGATTAAAAATGCATTTTTATAGGAAACTTTATGTTGAACATTCATTTTAAAAGAAGTGTATCAAAATTTGTTCATAATTCTTTACTTTCTTAAAAGGGGGGATGACCACCTAAGGGGAAATGTGACCACCTAACTATTGCCCCCCCCCCCCTAACAAGAGATACTGCACTGCCATTGGTTACACCTAGTGTCTCCCTCAAAACCTATCCCCTGGCTTAGCTTAGGCCCTCTATCATTGTTAAAATCAATTATCTTTCTTTACCAATTCCACCAATAGGTTGCATCTTTTATACAACTAGCTGAGTAAGTATTAATATTAAATAGCATACTATTATTTATATTTTGTCAACCCTATAATTAAACCTTAGAATAATCTTTGCATACATAAAACATCAATGCCATCATGAGAACAATGGATTATATATTTATATCAAGGGCAAATTGTAAGAATGCATAGTATGTTGGACATTTGTTTGACATATATCTTGAGATTTCATTGAAAGTAATTAGGCCCTATCATTTTGAGTTAACTTAATCTGCTAAGTTTTGGCTAGTGATGGACTAAATGTGGATTTTTGTGAGTTTCCCAAAACCAAATCCAAATGTACAAAAAATGCTGAATCCAAATAATCTAAATATCTAAATGTGTTTCCAAATATAAGCAAAAATTAAAGGTAAGGCAAATGGTAAGAATAACTATGACAATTTGAAGTTACAAAAATGCCTAATTATCTAATTAGTAATTTAAGTAAGCAAATTTTTTTTTATTAGAGGCAGGGGGGTTGTGTGCACCCTGGCGCACTTTAAGCGACATAGGCACCACAGCCAGGAAGACGGTAGAATCCTCGGAATTTTCCGGCGCAAATCAGCAATTTGCCGGCGCACGGCGCACACTTCACTGCGCCGCGCGCATGGGCTCGGCGCATCGGCGCATGGCTCGGTGCATCGGTGCATGGCTCGGCGCATGGCACACAAGGTACGTCAGTGTACGTGACAATACAATAATGAATAATAAAAAAATGTATATTAAATGTCAATCAATCAATATAATAAACGATAGTCGATACGATAGTCGTTATTTCTAATGTTGTTTCTATTTCAAAATTCAAATTTCATTAATCGTAGCTTTTAACAATTTAATGCAACGAGCAACTCAGCATTCAGCAATGGACTCATCTCATGGAGCATCTTCAGTTGCATCTTCAGATGCAGATTTTGAAGTTGAAGTTACGGGCACGGCTACTACCATCAGTAAAAATGCCAAAGGTGGGTCGTTCGTCCAAATCCAAGTGGAGTCAAATTCCAAATTTGAATTTCCAGTGATGACTATCAATTATCAAAAATCGAATATCATATATCATGATATGATATGATATTCATGACTTCAATGACCAATGTTACATTTTTACAATTACAAAGTTACTTAATTACTTACTGTCTGACTGACTGTTAAGTGATACTGTTATTGTTAATTTTTACTTTTAGTGTTTACTATTATGACTTATGTGAAGTGAATGTCTATTATTCGTAATTAAATTAGTTACTTATAAAGTTATTATTTTATCACTTTTATGTTTAGACTTTAGTTGTTAAAAACTCTTACTCTTGCACTTGCTTGAGTTGTCTTAAATATTGGATAGAAATTTAGAATTGGATAGAATTTATATAATTATAAATTATATAAGATTTTATAAGAGTAAGATTAATAGTATTTTAAAATTAATAAGTTAATAACAAATAAAACTGAAGGGCATTTTTAAATTTAAATTAGCAATAGAAGTCACTTGTGGTTGTGACTTGTCTTGATAGCCCCATACTTTGTAACTCTGATACTTAGGGCTTAGCCTAGCTAGGGGTAATCAAAGAAATTTTTCTGGGAGGCACAACACAGGCTGCACAGCCACTGAGCCACATAGGCCATACATACATACCCATGGCCATGGCCATATGGGCCATATTTTCAATAATTGAAAGGGCATAGGCTATGGCTATGGCTATTGGCTATGCGCCGAATGCGCAGCGCGGCGCGCAGGTAATGCACCTAGGCAATAGCGGTAGCGATGTATATTTTTGTAAGGTTTGTTACAATTCAAATAATTTTGTGTACCTATAAGAGTAGAGAGACTAAAGAGTGGAGTCAAGTGTAGCGGGCTTCAGCTTAGGCTAAAACTAAGGCTGAAGCCAAAAATATATTAGAAAATGAAATTTTTCAAATTTTCAACAAAATTCTCAATAGCAAAAGCAAATCACCATTCTAAATATAATTCTAGGCTACTAGTGCTAAGGCTAGTCTGGCTAGACTACTTAAAGGCCATTTGGACATGCCCATAACAATGATAATAGCCCATTGGGGATTTGGATTTGGGGGTCAATAAAACTAGAAGCTCAAACTAGTATAAACAATTTAAGCCATTATTTTATTTTTTAGCTATTCAGGAAAAGGAATGGAGTTTCCTGACTAAGTCTGGTGGTGTGGGAGCACCTGGCACTGGTACTTCTCACAGAAGCTCTGCAGCAGCAGCAGCATCAAAACGGAAAGGGTCAGCATCAACAAGCACTGCAACTGCTGCAGATACAGAGCCGTCAGCAAGACAGCCTCAGATCTTTTACTGCATAAATTGCCTTCAGAATGACAAAAAAGATCTCGAAAAATGCCAATTTGTTCGAGGCAATCCATCCTCCAAAAAGCGACATATTCGCAACAATCATGACACTGTTGATGCTCACAATGTGAGCTTTGGAACCGCTGACCTTGAAATCGTCCAGAGTCTTCTCAGGGCCAGGGAGGAGAAGAGTAAAAGAATTGATCGGAAGCGATCTCATTCTGCAGCCAATTCTGATGCTGCAGCCAATTCTGCTGATGCTGCTGCCAATTCTGCTGATGCTGCTGCCAAATCTGCTGATGCTGCTGCCAATTCTGCTGATGCTGCAGCCGTTGCTACTGTCACTGATGCTTCCTCTCTCCAGCTGTTTGTTCAGCTGCCACGTTCAGACTTATCATTATCAGGTAAGTCATAGAAGCAGCACATTAATCTTTTATTAAAAAAATGAATTAAGTTAAGTAATTCTTACTGTAGCTATGGCATGATTCACTGATCAAAGAGATACGACCACCTACTTTTCATTTTCTCTAATGTCTATTAAACAGGTGCAGCAGCTGTTCAATCAACGCCAGCTATTTTTGAGCCGCAGCGTTCCACTAGTGCATCTGCTCCACCCGGAGCTGTCAGTGTTGAACAATTTGAGTCGCTATGTGGTCTAGTAAATAATCAATCGCAGCAAATTTTGCACCTGACTGAAGCCCTAAAAAGTCTTGCTGCTGCTGTAAAGGCTGGTAGCCATAGTGCAGCTGCTGCTCCTAGTCTTCCAGTTGATGAGCAGTACACTATGATTAAAAGTGCCAAAAATATTGCCGAGTTGCTGGACCATCCATTCGTTGGTGTGGCATCATGCGGCGTCGACCACATCGTTTTCTGTGAACCTTGCTTCGCTAGGTGTCGCAAAGTTCCGAGTCTTCACCTGCCAGCGGAATGTTCTATAGAAGAAGCTTTTCTAAAAATGTAAGTCAGGTAACATGGCGAAGCAGATGCTGAGATGTAGAACCTAATACAGTAACACTAACACGCTACAATACATTGACATAAAATCCTCTATAATTTAACCCTCATAATTATACAGGAACCCCTTGAAGAAAGGTTCTCTCAGCACTGGTCTGTTAGTTTTATCAACAACCATGCAGCAGTACCACAGCGACCATTCGAAATTCTGCCACTTTCGAGCAACTGTCGCAGATCACTTTTCGGGTGTTGCCGGCAAGGAACACTCAAACGCTGTGAGAGAATTTCATGACGATAAGAAGCGCCAATCAGGCAATGAGAAGGTTGTAAGAACACTACTGCGCAGCGCTATCTTCATCATACAAATCGGAACCGCTAATGCGCACTACGAGGACCTTATGTGCCATTTGGACGCATCTGATGCAGCTATCGGCAACATTGGTCACGGCTTGTAAGTTCTTGGTTTCTTGGTTTGTTTGTAGGCTAACATTAAAATTATTATTAGTAAGTTTTTTTCAAAACTAAAATTGGAATTCGCATTTCCCACGCTTCTTATTCAGCGCTTTCTGCAAAGAACTCTGGCATCTTCTCGAGTATTGCGTTGACCGAGATGCCTCTACGTTTCTGCACGAGGCGCTTCCATCCACTGGCCATCCGCCCTTGGTCTGCCTTACCTGCGACAAAAGCACACCAAGCCGGACCACTAATCAAGCCGCCCTAATTCTTGCTAGAGATTCATCAGGTGGAGCGGTGGCAATTCCGGCTGGCGCACCGCCTATTTATGATGACGACATGGATGCCGGAGGGGAAGCCTTAGCCAATCTTCTATTGGAAAGTGTTCAAAAGCTTAACCTTCCGCTGCCAAGCGTTGTTGGCTTTGTTGGAGATGGTCAGTATCATCAAAACGGGCCTTTTGTCGCAACTCTACGCGAGAAACTCGGCTATCATAAAAATGACAACAGCTTACCAGTCTGCTGGGATGCAGCTCATTTTTTAAATCTCGGCGTTCAGGACGTCCGTGACGTCAAGGAAATGGAGTTCTTTAAGCGATTTATAAAGCGAGCTAATGTCTTCCCCAAAATGTTTGGGCGCGGCCGTGGCTTTGCTGCTCTCGAAAAAGCAGCCAAAGCTCAGCAGGAGGCGAAGGAAAGTGCGAGGGCAAGGTGCATCTCAGTTTTTGCTGCACAACGCTTCCTGAGCTCTGCAATGAAGATGTGGGAGGCCGTTGAAGAATCATACGAAGTAAGTTTTTTACTGCTTACAGAAATTAAAGACTGAAAAGGGGGAAATATTACTGGTAATATTGAAGTAAATACAATCAATTCCTTTCTTTTAAATGTCTAATACAGGCACTATACTCTGCCTTCCGGAAAGAGCGTCCGGAGAGCAACCCAAACGAGAAAATCCAATATTGGCTCTTTGGCTACGACTTCCTGTTCGATTTGCTTGGCCTACTAGACTTGCTGGATCCCGTCCGAAAGCTATTGGAGCTTGTTCAAGATCTGGAACAGCCTCATTGGAAGTTGGTGCTTTTATGGCCGAAGGTGGCTAGCTTCTTAGAATGCCGAGCTCGAGGCTTTAATGTCGAGGATTATCCGAGGCTAAAAGCTTGTTACGGATCGCTTCATCCAGGTAGACTCAGACTGGGTGCTAAATCTTATTTTTATTAATTTATAAAAATTCCTGTAAGCTAGCCCAAGCAACATATTTTCAATAAATCAAATTCTATCAACAGGTGGTACATTCCGCGGTGTGCCCCTGCTCGACGGCTGGCTTACGGACGATGACGAGAGAGACCAGCGTGTCAACTGGACTGCTCGGGACCTCCGTGACATGGAGCAGGACTTGGTCCGGCTGTCTGCTGCCCTGCTTGAGAGCCTCTCATCACGTATAGCGAAGGCTGACAAGCACTCCTCTGTGGCTGCTAGTGCGATGGTCATGGATGCGGCTAATATTATCCTGCTTCTCACCTCCGCCAACCCCGAAATTAGCACTGAGGAGTTCACCACCTCTGCCGCCGTTCTGAAGTTCGTCGAGCAGGCTGAGAAGCACCAGAGTCTGCGTGTGAGGTCTCAGCTGGCTCGGAAGTACGTGGCCGACTATGCCGGTGCCATTCACCAGGCATTTTTGTCTGGTGTTGGCCGCGATTCCTGGCTCGAACCCAGCGTGAAAGGGCCCATCAAACGAGTCGTATGCCCAGAGTCGTGTGCTCCAAACGTGCTTTCGCTTCAGTTGCAGCTCGTTGTGACTACTGAGTCCGGATACAAGAGCTCAGTACGGCTGAACGAAGCTGCCGTGTACAGGTCGCTGTACTCCGATCCAAGGCTTTACAAAGCAGCCGGCCAGGAGGCATGCCGCTTGCTAGACTTTGCGCTTCATCTTGGAGGCACAGGTGAAAATAATTTTTTTATGCCTTTCGTAAAGTATTTTAGTAATTCTTAAAGTATTTTGGTGTCCATACGAGTTTCTTTCTGCTTGTAAAGTTTCTGTATGTAGAAATAGGTTTAAAAAGTACGAGCTACATGTACTGTTAGCAATTATAAAATATGACAATAGACAGGAGAAGCAGCATATACTTTAATTTCAGAGGCGATAGTCGAAACGTATTACTCAGTAATGCGATCGCAGGAGCAGCAAGGGGGCCAAACTAATGACACTCTAGCGTTACGAACTAAACTAAGCTGGATGCTGCCCCCCAAAGTAAATACGCGGGAGTGCCGACTGCTTTTGAACGAAGCTGCTAGGCTCTTTTTTGTCGGAGACAGGCAACGCGGTCTTCGGCCTCATCGTGGCCCATTTTTCTACGACATTCAGCAGCGGGCAGCAAAAAAGTATCGCGTAAGCAAGGTTGTTGACCGGCACAGCAACTCCATCCCTCGCTGTCCCTTCATTGGCCGGTATCAGCATCAGCGGCGTCAGTTGGCTGAGGAAGCGGAAGCTGAGGAGCAAAGTGACGAGTCTAGCTAGAGTAGGTTGGTCTATGAGTTGAATAAAAAAATTACATGATCACACAAAATTTGGTCTCTTTGACCGGTGTGAATTTTTGAATGGAAGATACTTAATACTTGATTGTGCTTTTTCAAGTTTATTTTTCTCGGCGCATGGCGCACAAGTAATTTTTTTTCTCGGCGCACGCGGCGCACAACAAAAATTTTGATGGATGTTATTCCGGCGCACACGCTGCACCTTCCTGACCATGGCATAGGCACACAACTGGCGAGAGGCATTACTGCCCATTCCGCCGACTCCCCTGAGCAGGCATACAAGCGCGCAGATACGTACGCAGGCACACACTCATACAGGAGTGTACAGCGGCCCTAACTTTATTTTATCGTTAGGCATGTACACTTCACTGCGCCTTGGGGGGTTTGGCTCTCAAGGCCATTAATTGCACGAGCAGAGCCAAGCCAAGATTCCAATTCAGCCCCAAATTAATGTGACTGCACTTGGAATCGAGTCTGGGTCGCTGGCACACCAGAGCCTGTGCTAGACCGCTGGGCTACGGCCCCCCTAAGTAAGCAAATAGTATAGTATAAAAATAATGGAGTTTTGAATTTTTATATTTCTAAGAGAGTTAGTCTACTAAAAATGAAGCCTATTATATAAGTATCTAGATTTCTATTTTTTGATTGATGCTAGCTAGTACCTTGGTTTTTTATATGACATTAAATTTAGACATGTGGGATATAGAAATGAATAGTGTCCAATATAGATAATTAAATCAATTAGTATGCTTATATGCTTAAACATATTTAATATCCTATTTAGAGAAATCATTAGATTCAAATTGAATAAAAGTCTATTTCTATTGCTTAAAAAATAATGTTTCTATAATTCTGTGTAGTCATGTTCCTAGTATCAAATTTTGCTTGTAGTGTACTTTTACATTTAATAAAAGATATTTAAATGTCTTTCTCAAAGCCAATAATAAACTTTTCTTAGATTTTAGCCCCAAATCAGTCTAATTCTTATCATCCCCACAGTTCTTACCATAACTAAAGGAGATGCAATTTGTAACATAAGGACCTTAGTTTAGGTTGGTATTGGTAAGGGTAGAGTGAAGAGTTATGGCTAGATTTGGATTAAGGCTGCCACTTGATGACCATTGGTTTTAGGGTAAAGACTAGCGATAGAGAGACTAGCCCTATGGGATATACAAAAGCAATGAATAAAAATTATTTGAGAATCCTTTAAAATGTAAGCATATTTCTTTAGTAGCATTCCTTTTTCAGTTAAATAAATCATATTATTTAATTAAAATCATTCAAAGAATGGAGTAATTTTCTAATTAAACAATGTATAGTTTTTGACCTCTCCACCTTGGTATCTTAGCAATTTTCCCTAGTCATCCTTGATATCTCAGCAATAATTAGATAAGAAAGTTGTGCATAAATTTTTATATATTTACTTACTATTAAATTTTTATCTATAAATTATTTTTTATGAATAATTTCCTAAATATATCCTAATGTGTCTTAGACTAATAGGCTTTGAAATATTATGATAATGTATTAATTGTAAACATGCAAATGCTTGATAGCAAACTTTTAATGGATTTTGGTGACTTATTTGATTGCTTATTTGATAACAGCTTAAATGAACCTGGAAATATAAAAACTAGAATTGTTTTTTGTTTTATAATGAAAAGTAATACATTCAAAAGAAAGCGAGTTTCATTTTTTGCAGCTTAGTTGATAGGTGCTATTTTATTATTGCATTTCTACTTTTATTCTTTTCGATTTTATTACTGATAGTAGGCTTTTTTGCACATATGAACGAGTATAGTTGTTTCAATGCTAAAATGACTCATACTTTGCCAGGGATATTTAAGCTTACTCTACAAAGTTTGAGATAAAAGTTGAATATTTTTTATAACAATTTAAACAGAAGCAGCTGTTATGTGATGCAGGCAGACTGCTGAGGATCCAGCTTAGGCCTTAACTGCGCCTCCTGTACCGCAGGTAAATCATCATCTTTCGTCGGAATGTCCTGCTCTGCGCCAGATAGACAATCCACTTGGTGCTTTGCTCTAGAAACACAAGGAATAAGCTGATATCTAGCCAGTTCCACATTAACTGCAGCTGGCCATTGCTTGCATTGTGGCTGATGTACACAGTGATGTAGTTGATTAGGCCCAGGCTGGCAGCTGGTACTGCACAGATTAAAACCAACACAGATAGCAGTACTATCATTATTGTGGCTTTCATTTCTTCCGTCTCCAGTTGTTTCGGCATGATGTTGCTCTGATTAGCTCCGCCATTTACTAGGCGATTGTGCTGGCGGGTTACCTGCGCCATTTTGATTAGCAGAGCCAGGTTGATGAGGAATATCAGCAGCATCTGGGCGATGCCTAGAGGATGTTTTTGATTGAGAACAATTTCTTGCGAAAAAATAATAAACTGACATTGCTTTTTCTTCTAAACTAAATGTCCCTGCTTAAAAAACTTTTTTCCTAATTAATTCTACTTTCATCTTTGTTTTCGCCTGCCCCAATCTCCAATTTTGAGTCGTTTCCTTCCCTAATCTTAGAGCTGCTTCCCCCCTGATCCTCAGGCTTGTTTTCCAATATCCTCAGATCCTCAGTTGCTGGGCCAGCCTCCCAGATCCTCAGTTGCTGGGCCAGCCTCTCAGATTCTCAGTTGCTGAGCCAGCCTCTCAGATCCCCAGTTGCTGGGCCAGTCTCCCGGATCCTCAGTTGCTGGGCTACCACCAGAGCCACTGTGGCTCTATCTCAGCTAAAGCCACTGAGCTAGAGCCACTTTTAATAGGTAAAAAAACAGAAAAAGTGTAAACTTTCAATAACTAACCTTTGACATAGAGAGCGTCGTATAGTTGAAAAGCGCCGCTATTGACGGTGAGCCAGCAGAAGACGAGTTTCTGCTCCGGCACGGTGACATATCCCATCATAACAACAAACGGTAGAGCGCTAAGCAGGCTAACAAGCAGAGTAGCCAGACTCAGTCTAATTGCCGTCTTGTTGCTAACGTTAATAAATTTGAATGGAAAGTACACAGCTAGGCATCGATCGGCTGCCACGAGTAGAAACGAATTATAGGCGTGTATGCTGGCCAGACCGGCCAAGAATCTGTACAGTCGACACGGCCAAACTCCGAAGTTCATCAAATAAACGTAGCTGCTGCCCCCCGTTGCCCACGGCAAGCCTTTAGCTAAGAATAGCCATCCTAATCCGACGAATAGCAGGTGAAGCGTGTCAGCAAATGCTACACCGCATAGGTAGACGCTGTGCCTATTTACTTGGATGCTTTTGAAGCCGAGTACAACTATAGTCAGTATGTTGCCAATGACGCCGATAGCTAGCACCGCTGGAAACGGATAAGCGTACAAGGCGCCAAGCAGAGTAGCCGTGGTGCATAGCAGGTTGCGTTGTTCAGCAGATTCATTATTACCATGCTGCGAAGTGCATTGTTCTAGTAATTCGGTAGGTCTATCTGGAAACTGATAAGTAACGTTGTCTATCGTAATTGAATCCAGTTTGTACAAGGCGTGTATTAAAAAAAACCTTAATTTCACTATGCAGCTAAGTGCAGAGCGATGCTTCCTGGTTTGGTTTTATGCGATAATAACTGTCTCATAGTAAGTATATGTTGGTGGAATCGAGGCGTTTCTATTGGCAACTCGCTCAGAAGTATTCTCATTGGTTGGTAGTATTTGAGCAATATAGAGAGGCACATGAGTCTTTGCACCGTGCCTTTTTGTCAATCAACTTCACTTTATAGCTGGCTCTACTATTAATTAAGGCATCACTTGAACGTGCAATTGCATATGTACATCGGAGTAGCTAATGAGAGGTGAATAAATTAAGGAGTGTTTGAATCACTTTAGGCACGTTGGGACACTGTTGTGCACTCGCATAAACTCCTGAAACGATTTTTTCTATCATTCATTTTGACCAAGCCACGTGTTTAATTTTAATGTGTAGATAAGCGCCTGCGCTCAATTAACAAGCATGGCCCAGTTGAATAATCAAATTATATTGCACTCAGTCTAAATATAGGCTTGTGTTTATAAATTGCGGTCGAGTCATTTGCATCGCAGCTGTGGGATGGGGAAGTGCTGAGATACCAAGGCTCATGGGAGGGGGGAACTGCTGAAATACAGACTAGCTATAGTATGTGGTGGGTAGTGAGCGACTTGAACACTTTTAGAACTTATTACATTACATTTCTGGTGTTGACATAAATATCCATACTCCCAATGACTTCTTCCTTCGTCAATCTAAAGGATATTCTTCCCAATTCCGCTCCTCGCATTTATCTTGCGCATTTGCCGCGTTTCTCCTTCCCAGAGTGATTGACTGCTCGTGTCAATATGAAAGCCATTATCCGAATGCCTAAATTATTAAACACTATAATCGATATATAGTAAAGTTGCGATTGACTTGTCAATTAGTTACTCGTAGTGGTTCCAGGATAATGTTTGGATAAATGGATTTTTCCGGAGCTATTTTTATTTATTGCTTACATCTACACATATATCTATCTATCCATCCATCCATCCATCCATCCATCCATCCATCCATCCATCCAACCATCCATCCTTCTATCTATCTATCCATCCATCCATCCATCCATCCATCCATCCACCCATCTATCTATCTATCTATCTATCTATCTATCTATCTATCTATCTACCTATCTATCTATTTATTTATCTATCTACCTATCTATCTATCTATCTATCCATCCTTTCTATCTATCTATCTATCTACCTATCTATCTATTTATTTATCTATCTACCTATCTATCTATCTATCTATCCATCCTTTCTATCTATCTATCTATCTAATCTATCTATCTATCTATCTATCTATCTATCTATCTATCTATCTATCTATCTATCTACCTATCTATCTATCTATCTATCTATCTATCTATCTATCTATCTATCTATCTATCTATCTATCCATCCTTTCTATCTATCTATCTATCTATCTATCTACCTATCTATCTATTTATTTATCTATCTACCTATCTATCTATCTATCTATCCATCCTTTCTATCTATCTATCTATCTATCTAATCTATCTATCTATCTATCTATCTATCTATCTATCTATCTATCTAATCTATCTATCTATCTATCTATCTATCTATCTATCTATCTATCTATCTATCTATCTATCTATCTATCTATCTGCCTATTTATCTATTTATTTATCTATCTACCTATCTATCTATCTATCTATCTATCTATCTATCTATCTATCTATCTATCTATTTATCTATCTATCTAATCTATCTATCTATCTATCTATCTATCTATCTATCTATTTATTTATCTATCTACCTATCTATCTATCTATCTATCTATCTATTTATCTATCTATCTATCTACCTATCTATTTATTTATTTATCTATCTACCTATCTATCTATCTATCTATCCATCCTTTCTATCTATCTATCTATCTATCTATCTAATCTATCTATCTATCTATCTATCTATCTATCTATCTATCTATCTATCTATCTATCTATCTAATCTATCTAATCTATCTATCTATCTATCTATCTATCTATCTATCTATCTATCTATCTATCTATCTATCTATCTATCTATCTATCTATCTATCTATCCATCCATCCATCTATCTATCTATCAATCCATCTATCTATCTACCTATCTACCTATCTATCTATTTATTTATCTATCTACCTATCTATCTTTCTATCCATCCTTTCTATCTATCTATCTATCTATCTATCTATCTATCTATCTATCTATCTATCTATCTATCTATCTATCTATCTATCTATGTATTTATCTATCCATCTATCTATCTATCTATCTATCCATCTATTTATCTATCAATCAATCTATCTATCTATCTATCCATCTATCTATCTATATATCTATCTATCTATCTACCTATCTATCTAATTTATCTATGTATTCAGTGAGCAAAGTGTGCTATCGGTTAATTTAAAATCAAGCAGTAGGTTAGGCAAAACAGGTTTAATTACGAACTGTTACACAGTTTTCCACCCATTTTGGTCTATTTTTGTAAGCTAAAGGCTTTAGACGACTGCTTAAAATTAAGCTTAGGTCATTAGTTTCCAACAATGTGTTTATAAAGATTAGGTAATGACGTTCTGGTTTTTGCACTAGCTAAACTGAATAAGCCAATTTTTTATTTTTTCGATATTCGCAAAAACTCATTTTTCAGATCATTATCTGTGTTTCATTCGCTGACTTGGCTTTCAAAAAATTTGATTTTTTTATCAGGATTTCTGCTTTCTTCTTATCCTACTTATATCTCACTATCATATTTCCTATTCGTTCTGTCTTCCTCCCTATCTCACTTGTCCCTCTCCCTCTCACCTGTCCCTCTCCCTCTCACCTGTCTCTCCTCCCTATCTCACCTGTCTCTCCTCCCTATCTCACCTGTCCCTTTCCCTCTCACCTGTCTCTCCTCCCTATCTCACCTGTCTCTTCTCCCTCTCACCTGTCCCTCTCCCTCTCACCTGTCCCTCTCCCTCTCACCTGTCTCTTCTCCCTATCTCACCTGTCCCTCCTCCCTCTCACCTGTCCCTCTCCCTCTCACCTGTCTCTCCTCCCTATATCACCTGTCCCTCCTCCCTATCTCACCTGTCCCTCTCCCTCTCACCTGTCTCTCCTCCCTATCTCACCTGTCTCTTCTCACTCTCACCTGTCCCTCTCCCTCTCACCTGTCCCTCTCCCTCTCACCTGTCTCTTCTCCCTATCTCACCTGTCCCTCCTCCCTCTCACCTGTCCCTCTCCCTCTCACCTGTCTCTCCTCCCTATCTCACCTGTCTCTCCTCCCTATCTCACCTGTCCCTCCTCCCTATCTCACCTGTCCCTCTCCCTCTCACCTGTCTCTCCTCCCTATCTCACCTGTCTCTTCTCACTCTCACCTGTCCCTCTCCCTCTCACCTGTCCCTCTCCCTCTCACCTGTCTCTTCTCCCTATCTCACCTGTCCCTCCTCCCTATCTCACCTGTCCCTCTCCCTCTCACCTGTCTCTCCTCCCTATCTCACCTGTCCCTCCTCCCTATCTCACCTGTTCATTTTCTCTCGTCTCTTCGCAACTTCCCTTCAGCTAAGCCAGTGATTATCCACTGCTTATCCGCCCTGCTCATGTTACCGCAATTTCCACGCCAACATTGCCTTTTCCAGTCCGACCCAATCAACTCCGCATTGGATTCTGTAGCAGCGGTGCCAGCAGCAGCAGGTGGCGACACGCTTGTTGCAGAAGTTGCAGCAAAAGACACCAAACAAGCGGAATTAGAGAAAGAGGAAGAAGAAGAGGACGACAGCATGAGAATACTGTGCCTGCACGGCTATCGTCAGACTGGCAGTTCGTTTCGCCAAAAGACTGGCGCATTCCGCAAACTAGTTAAGAAGACTACGAATACTTTTCGAACTATTCGCTACGATTTTATCGACGCGCCGCATTTGGTTGATTCGCCGTCGGCTGCCGATGTCGATTTGAGCGGCGTCAGCAACAATAGCGGCCTGTTGTGCCTGACTGGCGGCTCCGCTGGCACCGAGCGGGCCTGGTGGTTCTCCAAACCTACTGGCGGATTCAATGCCTCAGAGCAAAGTGACTGGGAGCACGGATTGGAGGAGTCTTTGAAGCTGGTTGTGGCCCAGTTGAGGAAGCACGCCTACGACGGCCTGATGGGCTTCAGCCAGGGCGCCGCTATGGCCTATATTGTACTGCGACACTTAGAGAACGAGGAGCCGTCGCTTCTGCCCAAATTTGCTATCCTGTTCGCGCCATTCAAAAGTCCCTGCAGCGGGCACAATAAGTATTACGATAAAAGAGTCGATACGCCCTGTATGGTCGTTAGCGGGGAGGTTGACAAGGTGAGTTGGTTGCGAACCGCTAGATTAATAGAATAAGACTGGGAAGCACGAGGAAGAGACAGGGAAGCGGGAGGGAAGAGACAGGGAAGCGGGAGGGAAGAGACAGGGAAGCGGGAGGGAAGAGACAGGGAAGCGGGAGGGAAGAGACAGGGAAGCGGGAGGGAAGAGACAGGGAAGCACGAGGAAAGAGACAGGGAAGCGGGAGGGAAGAGGCAGGGAAGCGGGAGGGAAGAGACAGGGAAGGGGAGGGAAGAGACAGGGAAGCGGGAGGGAAGAGACAGGGAAGCACGAGGAAAGAGACAGGGAAGCGGGAGGGAAGAGGCAGGGAAGCGGGAGGGAAGAGACAGGGAAGCGGGAGGGAAGAGACAGGGAAGCGGGAGGGAAGAGACAGGGAAGCGGGAGGGAAGAGACAGGGAAGCGGGAGGGAAGAGACAGGGAAGCGGGAGGGAAGAGAATGGGAAGCAGGAGGGAAGAGACAGGGAACATACACTGTAAGCTTACTAGTAGAAGAGGTTGATAGTGCTAAAATGCTATAAAAATGCTCAATCAGTTCAACCGATAGTATAATTGTTACAATTTTGTTTGTTGTTGCCCCTTACATGAAATCAGGTGATACCCAGGGAGATGACGGAAGCCCTGCTGCCAACGGGTATATCAGGTAGAGAATGCCAGGTGAGTGAGGACATAGGGAGGTCAACTGACCCCCTTTGATGGTTTAAATCTAATATCAGGTAGAGAATGCCAGGTGAGTGAGGACATAAGGAGGTCAACTGACCCCCTTTGATATTTTAGATCGCTACCAAATATCTATCGGAGAATTTCGATTTCATCGAAAAATGCTTCTCGTTCATTTTCTGGGGTATAATCATTTTTCAGTGCTCCATCAAGATAATAAATTTGCTTTGACTCATTTTGCTAAACGGATCATTTATGATATGATCATTTTGAGTGCTAGATTATGCCGTCAATTATAAATATTGACTGTTCGCATTTTAATTTTCATCTAAACCGATCATAAAAAAGTATAAACTTTCTCAGCATGCACTGAGCTTTTATTTTATGTTTGGATTTGCTTGTATTTTGTTGATTTTATGCGTTATAGGAAGCCTGAGTTTAGGGTCATTCTCTGAAGGATACCTGAAGGTAAGGCCCCACTCTCTAAAGTACATCTGAAGGTAGGGCTCCACTCTCTGAAGGACACCTGAAGGTAGGGCCACTCTGAAAGACACCTGAAGAGGGTAGTTTAACTCCCCGAATGACCAGTCTGAAGGTAGTTTCACTTCCCGAATGACCAGTCTGAAGGTAGTTTCACTCCCTGAATGACCAGTCTGAAGGTAGTTTCACTCCCTGAATGACCAGTCTGAAGGTAGTTTCACTCCCTGAATGACCAGTCTGAAGGCAGTTTCATTCCCTGAATGACCAGTCTGAAGGCAGTTTCACTCCCTGAATGACCAGTCTGAAGGTAGTTTCACTCCCCGAATGACCAGTCTGAAGGCAGTTTGACTCCCCGAATGACCAGTCTGAAGGTAGTTTGACTCCCCGAATGACCAGTCTGAAGGCAGTTTCACTCCCCGAATGACCAGTCTGAAGGCAGTTTCACTCCCCGAATGACCAGTCTGAAGGCAGTTTCACTCCCCGAATGACCAGTCTGAAGGCAGTTTCACTCCCCGAATGACCAGTCTGAAGGCAGTTTCACTCCCCGAATGACCAGTCTGAAGGCAGTTTCACTCCCCTATAAACCCAAGGTGTCCAAGACAAGTCAATTTCAATTCACTGTTGCAGCAATTTGGTCGCAGCCATGCCAGCCCCGGCGCCCACGGAGCCATCGGCGGTGATGAACGGAGGCCGCGACCATCCAGACGCTTCAGCTGGAATCGCTGGCAGCAATGTCCTGCTAATTAACGCCTCCAAACACGATGCTTTCGGTCCCAACTATGGTTTCAAAACTTTGACTAGGAAATTGAAATCCAGCTGGAAAATTGTCAGCCTAAAAGACGAAGTGACCGAGTCGCGACTGTCCGAGGCTAGAATATTTCTAGTCGCTTTGCCTAATGAGAAGTTCTCTGTGTCCGAGTTCGACGCGATGAAGGCCTACTTGGCCAAGGGCGGCAGCATCCTGGTGCTCATGGGCGAAGGCGGCGAGTCGCGATTCGATACTAACGTGAATTTCTTTCTAGAAGAGTTGGGCATCTCAGTAAATAGCGATTGCGTTGTTCGCACAGCCTACTATAAGTACTTTCACCCCAAGGAATGCTACGTGCCCAACGGTGTGCTGAATAGGGCGATTAGCGAGGCCGCTGGCAAAGCTCTCCCGCCGATGATTGCCGGTATCGGCGGCGGCGGTGACTCATCGTCGGTGCACAAGTCTTCGCTGCACTTTGTCTATCCGTACGGCGCCACGCTTAATGTCGCTAAGCCGGCCGTGGCTGTTCTCAGCACTGGGAGCGTAGCGTTTCCGCTTAATAGGCCTGTCTGCGCCTTTGCCAATGCTGCTGCCGCTGCTGCTTCTGCTGCTCCCGCGTCTAGTAGCCGCGCTGCTGGCAGCGGCGGGGGCGGCAAAGTGGCCGTGTTCGGTGCTGCCGCCGCCTTCTCGGACGAGTATATCGACAAGGAGGACAATTTCAAGGTAAGTGAATTAACAGTTTGTGATCGGACTCTAGTATTGATCTCGGACACTAATATTGATCTCGGACACTAATATTGATCTCGGACACTAATATTGATCTCGGACACTAATATTGATCTCGGACACTAATATTGATCTCGGACACTAATATTGATCTCGGACACTAATATTGATCTCGGTCACTAATATTGTTTTCGGACAGAAATATTTATCTTGGACACTAATATCAATCTCGGACACTAATATTGATCTCGGACACTATTATTTAATAGTGTCGGACACTAATAATAATCTCAGAAACTAATATTAATCTCAGACACTAATAATAATCTCAGAAACTAATATTGATCTCAGATATTAATATTGATCTCGGAAACTAATATTGATCTCAGACACTAATATTAATCTCGGACACTAATAATTGATCTTGGAAACTAATATTAATCTCGGGCACTAGTATCAATCTCGGACACTCGATCTAAACCTTGGACACACTACATCTTGTAGACTCCGTCTAAGACACACATCTTTAACGCATAAATTCCTATATTAAAATTTGACATCCATTGGACATCCAAACTTAAACACCCTTGGTGTTGGACACCTTGGAAACTCAGTTCAAATTCGGACACAAAAATCCAGCACCTAGACTCGGGCACTAAACTCGTACTCGTACACAAAAATTCGGACATACTAAACTCGGACACAAAAATCCAATACCCAAACTCGGACACTAAACTTCAATACCCAAACTCGGACACTAAACTCCAATACCCAAACTCGGACACTAAACTCCAATACCTAAACTCGGACACTAAACTCCAATACCCAAACTCGGACACTAAACTTCAATACCCAAACTCGGACACTAAACTTCAATACCCAAACTCGGACACTAAACTCCAATACCCAAACTCGGACACTAAACTCCAATACCCAAACTCGGACACTAAACTCCAATACCCAAACTCGGACACTAAACTCCAATCCCTAAACTCGAACACTAAACTTCCATCCAACCCGCCCCTGTCCCAGCTGCTGGAAGTGCTACTTCAGTACCTGTCCTCGGATAGTTTGCAACTGAACGCCATCGATGCTGAAGAGCCGGAAGTGGCCGACTATCAGCACGCGCCGGACATTGAAGCCCTGTCCGAAGAGCTCAAGGCCTGCCTACAAGAGAGCGACGATGTACCAAAAGATGTGTTGAGCCTGTACGACTCGTCTCTATACGTGATGGACACCAGCCTGGTGCCCAAGGCCATCGCTGCCTACGACAAGCTGCGCGTCAAGCACGAGCAATTGTCGCTGATTCAGCCGCAATTTGAGACACCGCTACCGCCTCTACAACCGGCCGTGTTTCCGCCCAGCTTTCGCGAGTTGCCAGCCCCGGCACTGGAACTGTTCGATCTAGACGAACAGTTTAGCACGGAGAAAGTTCGCCTAGCTCAGATTACTAACAAGTGCACAGACGAAGACTTGGAATACTATGTTAGGCAGTGCGGAGAGATTCTGGGCGTTACTAACAAACTGCCAGCAGATAAACGAGACGCCAAGGCTATACTAGCTCACGTGCTGGCTCAGGTGGCCGAGTTTAAGAAGATCAACCAGGATTAACAGACTCGTGTGTCTTTTATCTACACATATAACCACTGTTGTCTTTTTTTGCTACTCTGGTTTCTTTTGCAACTTAACTATCATATGCGTATATTGTACATGCATTGAAGGGGATCCCAGACAATAATAGTTCATGTATAATAACTAGATTAGGCGCAATCAGCGCATTTGCGTGCAAGCAAGCTACTTTCAGTTCTTTAGCTGTAGGGCAGTCTCGGGAGGGACGCAGCGGGAAAGGCGCGCGATCGGGCTGTTCCTCTTAAATTCAGTGAAGTAAAAAGTTAAATAAGCATGAACATTTTATTATATTTTATAACAGAACTCGTTTATTAGCCTGGACCTCTTACCTCCCCTCCCCCTACTGAACCCTACTGCGCCGTTCAAGACAAAATCTCTACCCCCTCCCCGCCACCCCCAGTTTTTTTTCTTACCATCCTCCCCCAACTGAACCCCTACTGCGCCGTTCAAGACAAAATCTCTACCCCGCCCCGCCACCCCCAGTTTTTTTCTTACCATCCTCCCCCAACTGAACCCCCTACTGCGCCGTTCAAGACAAAATCTCTACCCCCGCCCCGCCACCCCCAGTTTTTTTCTTACCATCCTCCCCCAACTGAACCCCCTACTGCGCCGTTCAAGACAAAATCTCTACCCCGCCCCGCCACCCCAGTTTTTTTCTTACCATCCTCCCCCAACTGAACCCCCTACTGCGCCGTTCAAGACAAAATCTCTACCCCGCCCCGCCACCCCCAGTTTTTTTCTTACCATCCTCCCCCAACTGAACCCCCTACTGCGCCGTTCAAGACAAAATCTCTACCCCGCCCCGCCACCCCAGTTTTTTTCTTACCATCCTCCCCAACTGAACCCCCTACTGCGCCGTTCAAGACAAAATCTCTACCCCCGCCCCGCCACCCAATTTTTATTGCCTTCCCCAGTGTACCAGGCTGGGCTAATGCACTGTTTACATCAAGTCTGCAAGCTCCGCAGTCGTTTTAACAGCCTTATTTTTACAAAATAGCTTACGTATGCTTCCCTGCTACTAAACTGAAAGTAGGAACTTGTTATACTTCTTTAGCAATGGAAAAGATAGTGAATTAAGTTTGAAGGAAACGATTGCAGTAATGTTTTCAAACAACTCTAAATACTTGTTAATAATTGACTAGTAAATCTTCTTTACTAGCATCTAAAGAGTTCTGTTATTATTTAATAGCTTTGTCTAATAATTTGTTATTTAAACTATACGGATACCAACTAAAGATTATGAGTAATGAAAACAGCGAAGCGGAGCTTCTAATTACATTACATAATTACCTTAAAATTTAGATTTCCTTTCTGTCCACAATTTTACTTAAAGTTTACGCTGTGTACCATTTTTGATCTGTGATTTGTCTAACTTTAATAACTTTAAAAAAATAAATTGTAATAGTGTTACTCAAATCTCTTTTAGACTCCTTAAGCACTTGGACGAATTTATTATAAAAATAAACTTATTATTCAAGTATTTCTTACTCGAGTTTTGTGCAAACTAATTTTCTCTCTTTTTTGGTTGAGCACAATTATGTTATAATGAAGTTTTGTTATTTTTTGTTTTTGCGATGGGCTATAATAGGCGTTTCTTAGAATATTCTACTAGTTGTAAGGGTAGGCTTACCTGCATAGAGGGTAAAACTTCTAATTTATTTTGCTATTTTTCGTATTCGTTTTTTTGTTTTGTTTGTAGCTCAGCTCAGCTCAGCAGTAGACGCAATTTTTTACTCTCGCCCCGTGGCCCCTGGTTCGATTCCGTGCGCGGCCGCATTCATTTGGGGTTTTTAGTACACGAAAATTGGCCGAAGAGGGTTATAGCGCGATGCACATCCACGAGAAACAACCCCCAATGCACTGAGAGTGTACATGCCTGACGACTGGAAAGTCAAAGTGCCGCTGTACACCCTATGTGAGCGTGAATTTTGGATTGATCCGATATGTATCGAAAGTAAACTTTGCAAAGCAGTTTTATTTATATATTGCGTAATTGCAGTCGCAGCAGCAGGAGGTGCCCCTATCCAATCGGCAACTATTAGCCGTGGAATTTCCCGGCATAGTTCGCAATGAAGATCGAGCGATCCGGATGCTTGGCGGGCTGGACAAACTCGCAGAGTCTTTTGCTGCTCAATTGCAGCAGCCACAGCGGCTTCAGCAGCAGCAGCAGCACCAGCTGAGACTGCAGCTGCAATTCAATCCAGAGGATGCTCTGCCTAGAGTGGCTGTCGCAGATCCCGTAACTAGCCGAGCTGCTTTTGTACTGAGAGTAGTCAGGTGCGGTTATATATATATTTTAATGTGTAGCTCGAGTGCTTTTTTAAATGGTGCGCATGGCATGCTTTATCTCGATATTTTTCAAAGTTTTTTGCATTTTTCTGCTTTAATATTTTAGCAACAGATTTATTAAATTGTGCTAAAAATAGGGGAGGGGACAGAGGAGAAGGGACAGAGAAGAGAACTAGGAAAAATGAGAGGTGAGGGAATAAAGGAAGAGAGTTGACGAAAGGAGAGGAAAGGGGAGATGAAATAGGAGAAGTGAGAGGAGTAAAGAGAAGACGAGTGAAGAGGAGCGAAGAAAAGAGAAGAGAAGAGGGAGAGGAGAGAAGAGGAGTGGAGGAGAGGAGAAGAGAGAGGAGAAGAAGAGAAAGGTGAGAGAAGAAAGCTAAGAAGAGACACAAGCTTTGAGCGGGAGAGATTGTGAAGTTTTAAAGAACCCGAGGGGCGGATATAGAGGCTTTGCGGGCCGGATGTGGGCCGCGGGCCCGAGTTGCCGACGCATGTTTTATGTAGTCGTTTTGTTATAACGTTTTCTTAGCTATGTTGTACACTATAGTAAGCGAAATTGGTCTCACAACTGGTGGCCAGGCTAAATACATGAATATATCCTTGCACAAAGCTTAATAGAACCCAGGGAACTCTGCGTGCGAAACAGTCAAACAAACGGCTTAACCGCTGAGCTATTTAGCCCTTCTGATATTCAGCATAATTATTATACTTTTAAATTGGTTTGTAAGCCCTCCTTGATAAAGAGTGCATAAACCGTTCCCTGCAGACAGCGGCACAAAGTCACAGGCGATGAACGCTTTCAAATCGAATGCCTTGGTCAAAGCGGCTGCACCTACGAATTCAATGGTCTGGCAGATTTGCAATATCTGACATTTATTCGGTCCGGGCCAAATCTCGAACAGTATCGCGACCTGTACGACGATTTGGTACCTTCGAGACCGCTTGATCAGGTGCGCTGTGTGCTCATGTGACAAGATTTATTGTTGTTTTCACTTTCGGTTTAAAAATGGCACATTTGGATTTAAAAGTGGCACAAACGTGTTTCAAAATGGCACATTTGGACTTCAAAATGGCGCATTTATTTTAAAAAATGGCGCAATCGTGTTTCAAAATAGCACATTTTGATTTAAAAATGGCACATCGTGTTTCAAAATGGCACATTAAGATTTAAAAATGGCACATTGTGTTTCAAAATAGTACATGTGGATTTAACAATGGCACACTCTGATGGAAAAATAGCACATTCGGATAAAAATGGTACATTTGGATAAAAATGGCACATTAGGATTTAACAATGGCGCAATCGTGTTTCAAAACGGTACATTTGGATTTAAATATGGCACACCCTGATGAAAAAATGGCACATTTGGATTTAAAAAGGGCACACCTTGATGGAAAAGTGGCACATTTGGATTTAACAAGGGCACACCTGATAGAAAAATGGCACATTTGGATATAAAAGTGACACACCCTGACGGAAAAATAGCACATTTGGATTAAAAATGGCACATTTGAATTTTAAAATGGCACATTTGGATTTAACAATGGCGCAATCGTGTTTCAAAATGGCACATTTGGATTTAACAATGGCGCAATCGTGTTTCAAAATGGCACATTTGGATTTAACAATGGCGCAATCGTGTTTCAAAATGGCACATTTGGATTTAACAATGGCGCAATCGTGTTTCAAAATGGCACATTTGGATTTAACAATGGCGCAATCGTGTTTCAAAATGGCACATTTGGATTTCCGTAGTGGAGCCGATCAGCTCAAAAATAATTTAATCCCCTATCCCCAAAAACCGCCAGGTAGAAGACTGGTTCTGTCGCGATGATGTACCGCTGCACCTCGTCACTATGCCGTTATCGCGGCCGGACGCGCAAAGCGACTATCGACTCTGGGAGCCGATGCGCTTCGATCCCGAGGATTCTGGACCTCAAGCGGCCGCCGCCTCCGTTGCCGATCCTGACGTCGCTGGACCGCGCATGTTCACTAGAAAGAGTCGCTGCGGTCTGACAGTGTCGACCACTCTGGCGGATCTGCGCAAGTCTGGCGCACCCACCGGCCCCACGCCTGAGATTGAAGCCCAAGTGACCAGGCTGAGAGACCTTCGATCGCAGCGCGTGCTGGAACGTTTAGACCAGCTGTTAGCTGAAACTCCCATTATATCGATTGCCTACGTGTCTCATTGCCTACGCGATATTGCTAATAGGAGCCAGGCTAAACTGCTGATCAAGGCTAAGGCCTATCACATGTACAGAGGGCCTTGGCATCATCTGTGGCTGCGCTTTGGGTATAATCCCATTGTTGAGTCAGGTGGGCTTCTCATTGTTTTCTTGGGGTGGGATCTGGTGACTAAACAGCGTCCATTATAGGACCTGACCCTGAGGTCAGGTCAGGTAGGACCTGATGGTAGCGGGGACCATTGAAAGGATTTGAGAAGTAGCTTCTAACAGTAAGATGGGAAACGATCTGAAAGGATTAATTGAGGACCCCCTGAAGCATTTGAGAAAGCTAGTAAGGACCCTGTAAAGGGTCGCCATCATAAACCCGAAAAATCACAAACCCGAAATATCATAACTCCGAAAACCAAACTAGTGTTGAACATTGCTAGAAATTTCGGAGTTATGATATTTCGGGTTTGTGATATTTCGGGTTTATGATGTGCGTTGCTATCAATTTCGGAGTTATGATATTTCGGGTTTATGATGTGCGTTGCTATCAATTTCGGAGTTATGATATTTCGGGTTTATGATGTGCGTTGCTATCAATTTCGGAGTTATGATATTTCGGGTTTATGATGTGCGTTGCTATCAATTTCGGAGTTATGATATTTCGGGTTTATGATGTGCGTTGCTATCAATTTCGGAGTTATGATATTTCGGGTTTATGATGTGCGTTGCTATCAATTTCGGAGTTATGATATTTCGGGTTTATGATGTGCGTTGCTATCAATTTCGGAGTTATGATATTTCGGGTTTATGATGTGCGTTGCTATCAATTTCGGAGTTATGATTTTTCGGGTTTATGATGTGCGTTGCTATCAATTTCGGAGTTGTGATTTTTCGGGTTTATGATGTGCGTTGCTATCAATTTCGGAGTTATGATATTTCGGGTTTATGATGTGCGTTGCTATCAATTTCGGAGTTGTGATTTTTCGGGTTTATGATGTGCGTTGCTATCAATTTCGGAGTTATGATTTTTCGGGTTTATGATGTGCGTTGCTATCAATTTCGGAGTTGTGATTTTTCGGGTTTATGATGTGCGTTGCTATCAATTTCGGAGTTATGATTTTTCGGGTTTATGATGTGCGTTGCTATCAATTTCGGAGTTGTGATTTTTCGGGTTTATGATGTGTGTTGCTATTAATTTCGGAGTTGTGATTTTTCGGGTTTGTGATGCCCCCCCCCCCCCTGTAAGTCATGGGTCGGCAACTCAGACCCGCGGGCCACATCCGGCCCTCGGGTTCTTTAAAACTTCACAATCCCTCCCGCTCAAAGTTTGTTTCTTCTCTCACCTTTCTCTTCTCCTCTCCTCTCCTTTCCTCTCCTCTCCTCTCCTCTCCTCTCCTCTCCTTTTTACTCCTCTCTCTTCTCCTTCTCTTCTCTTTCTCCTCCCCTCTCCTCTCTCCTCTCCTCTCAACTCTCTTCCTTTATTCCCTCACCTCTGATTTCTCCTAGTTCTCTTCTTCTGTTCCTTCTCCTCTCCCCCCTCTGGCCTGCAGTCATGCGCTGGGTTCTCTATGCGGCCCTGGAGGTAAAAAGTTTGCCGACCCCTGCTGTAAGTGAAGGATCTGAACAGATTTCTACTGTCAACTTTTGAGCAGTTTCAATTCAACTTGAAGTCTCAACTCATCACCCGTCCTAAGGTGCTGCGATCTACCAGTGCCTGGACGTCCGCGTACGTCAAATTCGTCGTCACGGCCGCTCGGTGTCGGCCGGTTCGGAGTTCTCACTGGAGCCGGACCGGCTGCCCCGGGTTGGCCAGCTGTGCCTGCAGCTCTGCCACATTCACGTGCCGTCCATTGCCGAACGCGTCGCAGCTGCACCAATTCAACCGGTTTGTCACGACACCTTCGGTTGGTACTCGGAGTCAGATATGGCGGAATTTCGACAGCTGACCAGGTAATACGATGTTAATACGATGTAAACTTATCAGTCTTTAAATAACGTTGTGTAGCATATTTATTTATATATTATTCTTCGTTGGATTGTCTTTATGCGTCTTTACGTGTACCTTGCAGATAAAATGTCAGGGTAGGAATCCAGACATTCGGTTTGATGTCAGGGTCAGAATCCAGACATTCGGTGTGATGTCCGGGTCAGAATCCAGACATTAAGTTTGGTATCCGGGTCAGAATCCAGACATTCGGTTTGATGTCAGGGTCAGAATCCAGACATTAAGTTTGGTGTCCGGGTCAGAATCCAGACATTAAGCTTGGTGTCCGGGTCAGAATCCAGACATTCGGTTTGATGTCAGGGTCAGAATCCAGACATTAAGCTTGGTGTCCGGGTCAGAATCCAGACATTCGGTTTGATGTCCGGGTCAGAATCCAGACATTAAGTTTGGTATCCGGGTCAGAATCCAGACATTCGGTTTGATGTCAGGGTCAGAATCCAGACATTAAGTTTGATGTCAGGGTCAGAATCCAGACATTTGGTTTGATGTTAGGGTCAAAATCCACCCTGCAGAGTTCCATGTAAGAATCCAGAAAAGGAAGATTACTAGAAACAATTTAATTATCCCGAAAAGTAAGCCAAATCCAGTCTCGAGTTGATACCCTTGCTGACGCTCAGAATTGCACGTCATCAAAGACGTCTTACAGGTCACTTGCAAAATTTCGAGTCTGTAAAAGCGGATGTCAATTTAAGCGTTGGAATGAAGTTCAAAATACTTTAGGAACCCAAGGAAAGTACTCAAGAAGGGATTCAATGTTTAACTTGGGACTCATGGAATGGAAGCTCCTTCAAGGCAACGACTAGATACTAAGGCCTTACTAAGGAAAGGGACCGGGTCTCGTCGTTTCTAGTCAACTGGGTCCAGAAAGTTATCGATTGTGCAGTCACTCGGGTCCTTAGCTTAAGTTGACATTCACACAAGCTGATCCGCATAATCTGAGCATAATCTCATCTATTTTGCACTGAGTATAGCTATAGCGGATTGACGCAAGGCATTAAACGTGACGCTTTTCAGAGAGCACGTGAGGCGCCTGCTGCCGCGTGCGGTCCTGGCCGCCTCCGCTGACAGCGCCGCCTCCGCGTCTTCGACTGGCACCACCGCTGCTGATTCTGCCGCTGCAGCCACAGCCAACGAAACCGCCATTGACGATGCCGAACTAGATGAAGAGGGCGACGATGACGATTTGGATGAGGAAGACGACGAAGATGTTGATGATGAAGAATTGGCTTCGAATTTAATACCAACCCAGCAGCAGCAACAGCAGCCTCTGTTGCCGCCTCTGCCAGATGATGCTGAAGATCTACTGGTAACTCTCACCTCTGGGCAGTGATGGTTGCTATTAATTTTAACTTAGCGGTTTGTTTGTTGCTTTTTATTTATTTTAATGTTGTTAAACATCAGGTGCATGTAATGCGTCTGTGTGGTAGCTATGTATAACGTTATTTATAAGTTTCAATGATGAAGCTAAATACACTGGTTAGGCATTTACATTATCAGCATTTTTACTAACGTTAACTTCCTTACTTGCCAGTATTGTGTCACTTGATTGGCAGGTTGCGAAATCAAAAAATGTAATGCATACTTCAATACGACTTACAGTGTACGCTCGTTTCAAGGGCCTATCTTAAATAAGATTAAAAATCTTAATTTACATGTACTCGTACTGTATTATCCAGGTTCTAAAAGCACTATTTCTACATCATTCGGTTTGAGCGTAAAGTTACTATATGTAGCTACTCGTACATGTATGTTTTCTTTTGTCTGTGCTTTGAAGTTCATACATGTCAGGTTTATCAGAACAGCTGAGCACTCAAAAATATCCACTGGGTAAATATTTCATCAATCAAAAAACTAAAACTGGGTTTTTATGTACTTGCATGTACATACATGTATGTCAACTAAACAGGCAATACATATTCGGCTCCATGCCTTCCATGGTAGTTGAACAATTGATTAGTTGACTGGATCATGTTCCTCGTAGTTCACGTGATTTATTTCCTAAATTACTACTGACCAAACTGCTCACGGTGAAATTGCACATGAAGTCCGTTCCACTCAGTTGGAGTGAAAAACACAATTTAAATATTTATAATTTAAGCACACTTAAACAAAACCTATTTAAGTATTTAACAAAAATCAAGGTACCAGCAAACGAATAAATAAAAAATGGAAACATGCTCTACTTTTAATAAAAAATACTAAACAAAAAAATTGAGCAGCACGCATTCAAAAAATGTACTTATTTTTATTATATGAACTTGGCTTAGCTTATGAACTTAGTGATTTTTTAATTTCCACGGTTTACCACTTTGATTTCAAGAATGCAACTCATAGAATCAGTCCTTGGCTATAGATGTCTTTGTGACTTTGTGTAATGGCAATGTAATTCATTTAAAACAATTGTTTGACACGTTTGAACGCGCTTATTAGCGATAATGATGACCGTGTACGCTGTAGCCTTGAATCTTTGCCCTTGGCCTTGGTCCTATTTATTTTAATTTAACTATCGAACATTTAAAGTGTGCTTACAGTAATTAAAGTACATCAAGTCTTATTCTTAACACCTTTTGAATTTTCTGATTTTAGCACACTAGGTCTAGTTCAATTTTTATTTTTAGCTGTAAAGGTTTTTTACAAGGTTAAATGATATAGGCCTAGTGGTATTTAATTTTTAGTGTTTTCTAGCAATGTATTTGGCTGCACAAGTTTGAAGTTAATTAGAGAAACGTTAGGCCTATAGGCAAGGCCTAAAGAAGTAGGGCCTAGCATCTGGGGAGGCCAAAGGGGGCCAGGGTCCCTCTCAGCCATGGCCTGGCCTGAAAATTTGAGTCATGCTTTTTGACCTATTAGTGCTATTATACCATCTATATGCAACCCCCCCCCCCCCAGATTTACAATGGCCATGCAACTTATGTTTTGATTGACCAAAAATGTGACTTACCCATGAAAGAAACCTTAGGTCCCTAAAGCAGAAATTCTAACCTAAAAAGCAAAACTCCTGACTAGGCCTAAACAAGAAGTCAAGGAGTAGGCCTAAGCCGCAATCTATATTTACTCATAAAATACAAAACCCAAATCCTGAAAAAAACAAACATAATTTTTAAAAAAGAAAAGTTTTTTTTTTCAACCCCCAAAAAACAAAAAACTAAAAAAATGCGGCTTAGGCCTACTCTTTGACTTCTTGTTAGGCTTAGCTGCCTAACTATGACTAAGCCCTAGGCATATCCTATCAAGGCTAAATGCCCTATCTAATTAGTACTAGGTAGGCTATGTCTATATTCTTTTGGATGGGCATTTTGATTTTTGCGACTTACCCCTGGTCTAGGCCTATCATAGGCCTAATTTATAGTGGCTAGATTAGCCATGTCAGCCAGCAATTGTATATATTTATATTATATAAATAGCAAGGTCCAGTTTCTAGGCCCTAATATTTAATGGGTTATATTTATATAGATATAGACCCTAGCCTGCTTTGGTAATATAGTCATAATGGCTTCTTAGGATTCCAATTATATAGACCTATAAAATAAAAAAAATATTAAATAAATTTATAAACTAAAAGAAAGTACTAAATAGGCCTAGGCCTACTGCCTAGCCTTAATTTTTAGAATACTAGGCTAGGGTGGCATTCCTTCAGTTTACTATCATTTTTCCACCCACATTTTGGATCACAATCCCCATGTAATTTTTCATATAAATGATCATAGCTTGCTTGAAATAAACAAAAATGGTTAAACTGAGCTTAGGCCCCCTATTTGTTACATTAGAAAAAACTGAATAGAATAGCCAACAAATGGCATGGTTTCTTTCATGGCATGGCGATGACGAGGATCCTATATATCCACTTTGGTTTACAATCATTTAAACAGAAGCAATACATATAAATGATCATGAACCAAAGCTAGCGTGTGTGTAAAGGCATTAGTGCATGAATTCAATTTCTAAAATTGAATCCAAGAAGATAATCCTATATATCCACTTCAGTTTATATATATATATAAATGATCCTGAACTGAAGCTAGTGTAGGGCCTATGTGTGTAATGGTGTTTTAGTGTTTTACCAGCTCTATCTGAAATCAATCACTATCTTAATACATGGCTAGCTTTGGTTCATTATCATTTACATATATTGCTTATATCTAAATGATTGTAAACCAAAACTGAGGGGGGTAGCAGCGTGCAGAGAATAATAAAGCATCAAGTTACTTGGGAGCACACGTTAACTCAAGATGACATTTCAATCACTAACAAGTCCCAGTCAAACAAATAAATATATGTGACTATATATGTCTTTGACACCCCCTCAGCTTTGGTACACAATCATTTAAATAGAAGAAATACATGTAAATGATTGTGAACCAAAGCTAGCCATATATTGAGATAGTGATCAATTTCAGATAGAGCTTGTAAAACACCAAAACCCCCTTACACACATATACTAGAGGTTAATTTTTAAGCATAAATTTCAAGCTTTCTTTCCTTTCTTCCTTCATTTTTCTTCTTTCATTGTTACAAAATTGACTAGATTGTCAATAAAGGACCCATCAACTTAGGCTCATCAAGTGGAGCCCAAGTAACCTGTGCATACAAGTGATACATCATTCAGCTCACAATGACACTAAGAAGCAGGCTTTGACAAAAAAGCAACAAAAATTGGACTTGGGATAGAGGAGAACAAACAAAAAGATAATTAGGGACTTTACTTTATAAGCTTAAGTTGACATAATAATTGCTAATTATCCCCTTTCTTGTTGTCTTAAGTCTAATATTTGTTGCTTTTTTGCCAAAAGCTGCTTTTTAGTGTTATTGTAATTATCCCAAGAATGACACAATTATTTGTATACATGTTATTTAGGCTCCACTCTATAAGCTTAAGTTGATAGGCCCTGTGTCTATTATAAATCTGTCAAATCAAATTTATTTTTCATTGAATTGATTAGGGCCTAGCACCCTATATAGTAAAGAAGATGGTCTTTGCTATAATCACAGAGAATTCTTGAATATATTCTAGTCTACAAGGCTGACAAGGCCAAGTCACGGGGTCTCTAGAAGACATGCCACACAAATATAGGGCCTAGCATATATATTGTTATAGTGACAAGTTGTTTTTATGATAAATGTACTACACTTTGCTTTGGCTTTACTAAAAAATAAAAGATTCTACAAGTGTTCATTTTAGTGATAGGAGCCATTTAAAAATATTCAATTTATAATTATTTTGTTTATTGTAGTTTAGTTTTATTTGTAATATTGTTTATATAGAAAATATCCTTAAAACATGCAGTATACATTTTTTAGCATAATTCCAAGATATAAATTTAAATTTTGTTACATTTTTTTAACTCATTTGTCTAGATTAAAAGATGCTTTTGGCCCATTCCATATAAGATGGACATATTTTGAAAATAGAAAAAAAAGTCAATTTTTTGTTTGTCATTGCCTTATCAGCCAATTTTTTTACAAAATCTTTTTTTGTATTTAATGGAGGGTTCATCGGAAGTCAGAGTTTAAGGCAATGGCCTTTGACACAAGCAGCGGTAGCGCAATTTACAAACCAGGCGGTAGCCGCGACTGTCAATTAGGCCATCGCCTTAAACTCTGACTTCCGATGAGCATCATTGCTTAAAATTTCAAAACTCTTACATAATCTACGCACTTTATGTACACTATCGTGAATTCTTATCAGTCGATGCTTCTAAGGGGGTTTGAGATAAGGTTACCTCCACCTCGCCTATGTCTCACCTTTAAGTCGCGCACCTGAAGTCAGCCACCCCTTACTCTGCACCCACCCCTAAATTAATTACAAATATAAATATTTGCGTGTCTAGAGGTCAAATCTCAGATAGAGAAAAGCGGACGGCTGCAGAGATGGAGGCACCGCTCATTAATTGGAAGCATTTGCCCTGCAGTGAGCTGGGCAACGTGACTAAGGACAAATTGAATTTTGTTTCGGAGGCTTCTTACAATGACAGAAGGGACGACGAGTTCGCTAGATTTCTCGAATTCATTCAAAAGGAGCCCGAGCCCGATGAGCATCTGCCGCTCCTGCGGGAGGCGGCGTAGATATCAGCGCCATGGACATCGCCGAGATTGACAGCCTACCAGCAGACAGCAGGAAGCATATGATCAGCCATGGACAGCGGTTCAAGACATTCCTCACAGAGGAAAATCTTCAGCGCAATTTACAAACCATTCCGAATTCGGTGCTCAACCAATACATTCGCTACTTCTACTTTAAACTGAAGAAGATTGACGGCGAACCTTACTCGCCCGCATCGCTGGTGTGCATCAGGGCTGGACTGCAGCGCTATTTGCGGATGATCGAGAAGCTAACCGTTGACATCATCAATGGAGAAGACTTTTCTTCTGCAAATAGCATGCTGCGTGTGAAGGTTCGAGACTTTCACCAGAGTGGTGGGAGGACGCAGCAGTTTGAGCCAATCGAGGAGGGGGACATGAGGAAGCTGATGATCTACTTCCAAGGCAGCACAGCTGAAGTTGAGCAGGACAAATTCTTATTCTACATCATATACAGCTTTGGCGAGCGAGGCCAGGAGCACCTCAAGTTCTTGAAGGATAGAAGCTCACTTCAATTGCACGTCGACTCTGATGGAAAGCCGTACTACTGTCTGCCTCCGTTGCCCTCGAAAAATAAGTCAGCAGATCCAGAGAAGGCCAAGAAGCAGCCGGACAACAAGCAGGCCAGAATTTACGACGTGGAAAAGGTGGAGAAATACCTCAAGCTGCTTCCAGTTACAACGAAGGACAACAATCTGTTTCCTCGTCCTTTGGCCAGCCGCAACGATGGAGGCCCTGTTTTCTCCTCGAAGCAGAACCGTGGAGAGAATTATCTGAGTGGCTTCATGAGAAACTTGAGTACGAAGGCGGGACTTGCGAAGACCTACACGAATCATTGCATTCGGTAAGACTGATAAATTAATGATAGTAACTTTAATTATGTTATGATACATGTTATGTTACCAATTACTCATGAATCCAACTATATAAATTTGCACTCTAAAACAGGGTCACGCGAATATGCGATCTCGAGGCGGCAGGGCACAGCATGAGCGATATAATGAGCATTACTGGACAGCTGAGCGAGCGAACGACTAGGAGGTACCTAGCCAAGCGTCGCGACCGGTCGCTTCAAAAGACGAGTGAGTCTGTTCAGGTGGCGTTGAATCGTCATGATCTAGAGCAAGAAGCTGGGCCACCCGAACATGCTGATGCTGTTGAGATCGTCGGTGAGACTGCAGTATCAACGGAGGTCAGTGTTAGCACTGAAGCTGCCTATTCTGTTGGTACGAAGTTTGCCTTCAACAATTGCACCTTTCACGGATGTTCCTTTAATTAGGCATGCAATCTTTACTTCTACAGGAATCAGCAAATTATACTCGTAGAATTACTGAAAGAATAAGAACGACAGTCTAGTTTAATATTATTTATTTAATGACTTTTAGTACTTTGCTCGACCAGTATGATGTTCATCACCGACAAAAATTTACATGATATACTGACACTGTGCTTTTTGTACTGTCGATTTTGCAATTCCTGTGCCAGTTTAATTATTTACATCTTAAAATAAACGTTTTGAATTGACTGATGCAAAATATGCTTTGCAAGATGCTGAATAAAAACTGGCTTCAATTAATTGGTTGCATTGGAATTGGAATTCTAGGCAATGGCCGGCCATTGCCATGGGTCATTGCCATGAGGAGAAATTTTGGGCAATGTATACAATCTAAGAACCTTTTAGTTTCTATGTGTCAAAAACCCTGTTGTTACGACCATAAGTGCCATTCAAGGTTTAATAGCATCTATACTAATGATGATATCTATATGAAACTTTATAAGCATATTCTTGACAAAATAATCTTTCATTCAAAATATTGGTTTAGTATATTCTATTATTAGATTTCATTTTATAAGTAAAAATAGTCTGTCATGTTATGACCATAATTATATGGAATGGCCCTTTTACTATAATAAATTGAAACAATAAACAATAAATAATTGTATAAACTATCTAACTTAATTGATAAATGTTATTTTGTCTTCGTTTTTATAATTTGTATATATTTCATTCTCTTGCATGCTTGACTACAAAACTGCCAGTTGGAATTTCATGCCTAAAACAGTGATACAATGGTTTCAGCGCTGCAGCATGTATCAGACTTTGCCAACTTATTCAAGGCATTTATTGGCTCCAACTATTTGTCGATGCCATTTGCCTTTAGTCAGTCTGGTCTTGCTGTAAGTATTATTAAGACTTTTTTGTTATTGTTATTAGTATTAATGGTTAATAAAAGGACTGAAATGTAGTAACCATGGCTCATAGAATAAAAGGACCCAGGTGGTAACAATGGCCCATCATAGAGGAACCAGGTGAGGGTAACAATGGCCCATCATAGAGGAACCAGGTGAGGGTAACAATGGCCCATCATAGAGGAACCAGGTGAGGGTAACAATGGCCCATCATAGAGGAACCAGGTTAGGTAACAATGGCCCATCATAGAGGAACCAGGTGAGGGTAACAATGGCCCATCATAGAGGAACCAGGTTAGGTAACAATGGCCCATCATAGAGGAACCAGGTGAGGTAACAATGGCCCATCATAGAGGAACCAGGTTAGGTAACAATGGCCCATCATAGAGGAACCAGGTGAGGTAACAATGACCCATCATAGAGGAACCAGGTGAGGTAACAATGGCCCATCATAGTGGAACCAGGTGAGGGTAACAATGGCCCATCATAGAGGAACCAGGTGAGGTAACAATGGCCCATCATAGAGGAACCAGGTGAGGGTAACAATGGCCCATCATAGAGGAACCAGGTGAGGTAACAATGGCCCATCATAGAGGAACCAGGTGAGGGTAACAATGGCCCATCATAGAGGAACCAGGTGAGGTAACAATGGCCCATCATAGAGGAACCAGGTTAGGTAACAATGGCCCATCATAGTGGAACCAGGTGAGGTAACAATGACCCATCATAGAGGAACCAGGTGAGGTAACAATGGCCCATCATAGTGGAACCAGGTGAGGGTAACAATGGCCCATCATAGAGGAACCAGGTGAGGTAACAATGACCCATCATAGAGGAACCAGGGTAGGTAGCAAGGGGTAACAATGGCTCATAGGACACAATGAACTTGATAAAAGTTCTGTCAGTCAGTAGCAACACAAACAAACCCGTCAACTTCTTTATTAACTCTGACAGCTCGGCTTCGCTCTACTAATGATCATAGCCGTACTAACTGATCACTGCTGCTACCTGATAGTTACCTGCAAACAGCTGATGGTTGAATCGTTAGTTAATGATGAAGATTCCGGATCTGAGGCGTCTCTGGATGGCAATGGCACTATTGGCCAAAATAGTAGCAGTAATAATAATAATTCTAGTCCGTATTACTATAACGACGGCTTTTGTCCTGATGCATTGGGACCAGGGGCCTCTCCGTCTACTACTAACACCAATAATAGTAATAGTAATAACAACAATAATAATAATTCGAGTAATAATGGTTCAGACGGAGCAGCAGACGATGCTAGTCATCAGCGCAGACAGACGGACGCTCTGCATCGGATTGTCACGCTAGGGGATATTGCCAAGTTCACGTACGGTCGGCCCGGCCTGTGGCTAGTCAATGCGTCTCTGTTTATTACTCAATTCGGCTTCTGCATTAATTATTTTATATTTATTGGCAATACTCTGCATCAGGTGCTGTCTTTGGGTAGAAATGACACCGATACGGTCGCGTTTCAGGTGAGAGTCTTTTGGCGTCCTTGTTGTGTAATGCAGCTGGGTATTTTAATCATAATCAAATTTATTCCTAGGAGGGCAAAGGCGAGGGCTACGTCTGACCTCGTCCCATAACATACATGCCCAACTTCGAAAGTTCACCCAGCCGTGCGACTTACTTTTTGACCAAAAATGCGATTTACCCATTAAAGAAACTAAAGCAAAATTAACGTAATTTGGGTTAACGGCTGGAGTAACTATAACTGTATTTCTGAGGCTAAATGCCTCGTCGTCTAATTAGTACTAGTCTTTTCGGGTCAGCATTTTTGCGACTTACCTTGGCCAGACCTCTCGCCACCCGGCCGAATCAGCTGGGTCGGTCAGGTGTTGGGCATTTATGTCCCGTCCCACAAGCGGCGATGAAGCAATTCTGCCCATTCTGCTGACTCCTGACATACCGAATGTGTACAGCGGCCCTCCTTGACTTTCTTATCGTCAGGCATGTACTCTCTCTGTGCCTTAGGCTTGGCCCTCATGCCTGTGATTCGTACGAAAACCCTTCAGGCATAAGGCATAAGTTACTGTTGCACTCTAACCCCCCAAAAATGATATTCCCAATCTCCCAACAAATCCCGCAGGCTTACGATTATCACACTCAGGCGGAGCAGCAAAACAGCGATTTGGACGGATTTACGGAGACTCCAACTTGGTCTGTGCCGCCTCTATGGCTTCTAGTTTGCGCGCCGTTGCCTCTGTTTCTTGGCTTCGCTTTGATTCGCAATATTCGCAGTATGGGCAGCGTTAGTGTTGTAGCTAATATCAGCATCTGTGCCGGAGTTGTAGCTGTCCTAGCCGTTATGCTGCATCAGTTCTCTGTTAGCGACACTGTTCAACAGGCTACAGGTGCCACTCTGCCAGTGTATATTGGGATGGTGGCCGTGTCCTACGAAGGGATTGGAACGGTAAGCAACAGCTCTATCCTCTTTTATAGCTTGTACTTTAGTGCATTAGTACTTAAGTACTGTAGTACTTTAGTGCATTAGTACTTTAGTGCATTAGTACTTAAGTGCATTAGTACTTTAGTGCATTAGTACTTTAGTGCATTAATACTTTAGTGCATTTAGTGCATTAGTACTTTAGTGCATTAGTACTTTAGTGCATTAGTACTTTAGTGCATTAGTACTTTAGTGAATTAGTACTTTAGTACTTAAGTACTTCAGTTGTACTATAGTGAATTAGTACTTTAGTACTTAAGTACTTCAGTTGTACTATAGTGAATTAGTACTTTAGTACTTAAGTACTTCAGTTGTACTATAGTGAATTAGTACTTTAGTACTTAAATACTTTAGTGCTTTAGTGCTTTAGTACTTTAAATCGAAACCCCAGTATCAACAATGTGCACTTTTAGCATGCATGCATCGGCAAAAAGGAAGTGCATTGTGATTGTGATGGAAGGACACTGCTCCCTGGCAAAAAATATTTTCCATTCTTGTAGGTTGAAATTCAAGTATTTTTCTCATTTTGACATACAGAGGTTTGTAAAGTCGAAAGTCCAGAAAGTAATGTTGTAGAATATATAGTGTTAGCGTGCAGCGTTCTACTATAACTGTGAATGCTTGCCATGTCTGTGAACCAAATGCTTGTTGAGGAAAGATTCGAAAGAGGTCAGATCTGCTTTAAATCTTATCTATAAAGTTTGTGTAAGTAAGAGAGTTTGAAACCTACTTTTCTCAGCAGGGGTCGAATTTTATTTTATCTGTTTCACGAGCCAGAACGGCCCTGGAGAATTAGTTCTTGGAGACCTTTACTTAAGGTTTATTAACGGAGTCAGTGGCTGTGTGATTAAATATTTACTGCATAATACGAGTACTGTGACCTATAGAAAACCATTTGGTTTAACAGAAAATATTAAAGAATCACAACATAAATCCGTTGTGACACTAAATTAGCGCTAATGTCTCAGTTGTGGCGCTGAATTTGCGCTAAATTCTCCGTTGTTGTGGTGCTAATTGGCGCTGAAGTCTCAGTTATGGCGCTAAATTGGCACTGAAGTCTCAGTTGTGGCGCTAAATTGGCGTTAAAGTCTCAGTTGTGGCGCTAAATTGGCACTGAAGTCTCAGTTGTGGCGCTAAATTGGCGTTAAAGTCTCAGTTGTGGCGCTAAATTGGCGCTAAAATCTCTTTTTTTGTGGCACTTATTGGCGCTAAAATATCAGTTCTGGCGCTTAATTGGTGCTAAAGTCTCAGTTGTGGTGCTAAAATCACACTGAAGTCTCAGTTGTGGCGCTAAATTGGCGCTGAAGTCTCATTTTTGTGGCACTTATTGGCGCTAAAATATCAGTTCTGGCGCTTAATTGGTGCTAAAGTCTCAGTTGTGGTGCTAAAATCACACTGAAGTCTCAGTTGTGGCGCTAAATTGGCGCTGAAGTCTCATTTTTGTGGCACTTATTGGCGCTAAAATATCAGTTCTGGCGCTTAATTGGTGCTAAAGTCTCAGTTGTGGTGCTAAAATCACACTGAAGTCTCAGTTGTGGCGCTAAATTGGCGCTAAAATCTCATTTTTTGTGGCACTTATTGGCGCTAAAATATCAGTTCTGGCGCTTAATTGGCGCTAAAATCTCATTTTTTGTGGCACTTATTGGCGCTAAAATATCAGTTGTGGCGCTTAATTGGCACTAAAGTCTCAGTTGTGGTGCTAAAATCACACTGAAGTCTCAGTTGTGGCGCTCAATTGGCCTGTCAAATTGCACCATGATTCCAACTTAAAAGATGTCAAATTTCAACATCCCAACAGGTAATCCCAATTGAATCCAGCATGGAAGACAACCGACATAATTTTCGCTCGTTCCTACGCGGCTCCCTAGTGGTTGTGACAGCTATACTTGGCGGTGTTGGCACTATTGGTTACCTGCGTTATGGCCAGGACACCAGACAGATTGTGGTGCAAAATCTGCCTACCCAATCTCTGTTCGTTGTCATACTGGATGCTACACTCATCCTGGGAGTGATCTTCACTTTCCCACTGCAGATTTATCCGGTTATTCAGATGACTGAGAAACTCTTCTTGGCTAGATGTGAGTTTATTTCTGTGTTCAACTATTGACTGTTTTTGGTAAATGGTTGATGCTTTTTCAAATTATAAATACGGTGGACTTTTGATGTCATGTTAATTCAATCAGAGGGATGCTCAAGCAGTGGAAGAAGTGAGTTGCTACAGGTGGAGAGGATGCTCAAGCCGTGGGAGAAGTGAGTTGCTACAGGTGGAGAGGATGCTCAAGCCGTGAGTTGCTACAGGTGGAGACTTGTGTTGAGAAGACTGTCTTAATGGGCGATGATGTAATTCAACCTAACAGTTTATTTCTACCAATGGTAGAAGTAAATGACCAAAAAATGGGAGAAAAATTAGCAAGGAAGGAATGTGCTGAATTGCTTCAACGCTGGTTGCGGGACAATGTCGCCGAAGGCTTCTTGTTAATGCCTATTATTTTTATTAGTCATGGATTTTACCAATAGTCCAAATTTTGGTGTATTTCTGTTAATTTGGTAGTTTTTCATATAGCCTTTTTATCGTCAGAATATATTTATGAATATTAATTCTCTGCCGCTGCATAATTATATCACACCCACCAGATCGAACTTCGGCAAGCGTCAATGGTTCCTCAGTTAATTATGATGAGCCCGGTATATGTGTGCATATATCTTCTATTTTTTATCTTTTTTTTTATTAATGCAGTCTTCTGTAGCTAATAATTTTAAAAATTAACTTCCTTCCAGTACGCAGTTTTCTAATAATAGGTGATGCGAATGCAGAACCAAGCGTTGCTTTTTAGAAATTTTTAAGGGTTGTCAATGCTTCCTTTTTATAACAAATGCATAGTTAATAATGTAGGCTGTTTTTAATCCTTTTTTAATTGAAACTCTCTAATACTATTTACCTACACAACTGGAGTACATCGTTATTATCAGCGGATCTATCGGCCTTCTAACAGAACAGAGTTTTGCATCTCTATTTTTGCTTCAATTCTTACATATTTTTTCTTTGTGTGATTGTGTGAAAGTTTAGCTAATTAAATGCTTTTTTAACCTCTAAACTAAAATCTGCAGCTGATCTTTTTGATGTCTGCGATGTTTTAACAGCTTCTGACTGGCATAGCCTGTTTCATGTGCACTTTAAAATCAGACTGGCACTAGGACACACAGACGGGATTATTGAGACAGGCACTAGGACACAGACCTAGACAGACAGCTAGATGATCTAAGACAGACAGCTAGATGATCTGGACAGACAGCTAGATGATCTGGACAGACGGCTAGATGATCTAGACAGACAGCTAGATGATCTGGACAGACGGCTAGATGATCTGGAAAGACGGCTAGATGATCTGGACAGACAGGTAGATGATCTAGACAGACAGCTAGATGATCTGGACAGACAGCTAGATGATCTAGACAGACAGCTAGATGATCTGGACAGACAGCTAGATGATCTGGACAGACAGCTAGATGATCTGGACAGACGGCTAGATGATCTAGACAGACAGCTAGATGATCTGGACAGACGGCTAGATGATCTGGACAGACGGCTAGATGATCTGGACAGACGGCTAGATGATCTGGACAGACGGCTAGATGATCTGGACAGACGGCTAGATGATCTGGACAGACAGGTAGATCTAGACAGCTAGATGATCTGGACAGACAGGTAGATCTAGACAGCTAGATGATCTGGACAGACAGGTAGATCTAGACAGCTAGATGATCTGGACAGACAGGTAGATCTAGACGGCTAGATGATCTGGACAGACAGGTAGATCTAGACAGCTAGATGATCTGGACAGACAGGTAGATCTAGACAGCTAGATGATCTGGACAGACAGGTAGATCTAGACAGACGTCTAAAACAGGTCAGTAGTTAGGCAAAGGCACGTAAAAGCAAACACCCTTCGCTTTGAATCATAAATTTCCTGCTCAATATTAGTATTGATTGTTGCAAGCGATCAATGCAAATAAGCAGATTGCTAAAAATTAGCTAAACAAAATTGAAGCAGTTAATTTAAGTCAAGCGCGGAGTTTATATAATTTGAATTCGATTAATCATTTCTAGGTTTTTTATTAAGTTGAGTTTACAATACAACACTGTTTACAAAAATTTATTAGCGTTGTCACTTAAGGATGTATAACATGTTGTGCAGTGTTCATCGTTATTAAGTACATATCTGTGTCATCAGATTGTATCTGCACTATAGAAGCAGCAATATTAGGTAGCACAGAATTAATTTTTCCAACCTGGCCCAGGCCTAGGCAATATGTGGGCGTGTAGTAGCCTTGAAATATTTTCCAATCTATTTAATAAATTTTTCGAGTCGTGCAAATGTACGTGTCTGTGTGTGCATGTGTGCAGCTATGCAGAGGTGTATAGAGCCAATTCAAACGAATTCTTAATAATCTCCAGTAAGCAATGGAATTTTTACTCACTGGGGCAGGTTATAGAGGTAAATTCCATTCTGTCTACCATGCTTATTAATAGAAACACAAATTGTCAAACACCAAAATCTAAAGCAATTTTTTCCCTGTCACACTTGTGTGTTAACACTTGTTTCTGGGAAAATTCCGACAAAATCTAACAAGCACTACTCATTTCAGGACAGATATTAGTAGCTTTGTCGAGTTTCTTTTCAATTTTCCTTAGCATAAAATGAGCTATTCACAAATTTGAAAAACTCCTGACTTCACTGCACTACTTGTTATGATATTAATAAACAAGTAGAATACACGGAAATTAACGGTAATTTTAAAAAATCCTAACTGCACTACTTTTAAACCCTGTGATAAGTAGCACAGTGAAGACAATTTTTGTATGGAAAATAAGCCAAACAAACGCACAAATAACCCAACTCTACAGACTCTGTCTCTCCCGAAGAGCAAGAAGCCCTGATCGCGTCTGCTTCTGTTCAGCTGGATTCCGACTCACCCAATAACAATGCCGCCAATGATGCTCACGCTCTGCTGTCCACTTCAACTCCCGACGGCGCCCCAACTTGGATGAGAAACTGTCTCAGATTTGGCATTGTAATGTGCCAGTTAGCCATGGCTATACTATTGCGCAAACTGTACGCTTACGTCAGCTCGTTTATTGGCGCTGTCGGGTCAATCTTCTTGGCTTTTGTGCTGCCCTGCGCCGCTCATCTGCGGCTTGTTTGGCATCGGCCGGCTAGCACCCAGCAGCGCTTAGTGCTGATTAAAGATGCCACTATCTGCGGCTTCGGCTGCTTGGCATCTATCACGTCACTGTTTGTCACTTTGGCTAAGATTTTTGAGCCACACTTTTTCGGCTAGCGAACTGACTAGATTGTAAGATGTGCACTTTTTCTGTAGATGCTTGCGACTAAACTATATTGAGTTAGTTTTTTGTGGCGCCAATTTCTATTAGATCAGTGAGATTTTATAGTGTCAATCTCTATTAGATCAGTGAGATTTTATAGCGCCAATCTCTATTAGATCAGTGAGATTTTATAGCGCCAATCTCTATTAGATCAGTGAGATTTTGTGGCGCCAATCTCTATTAGATCAGTGAGATTCTATAGTGTCAATCTCTATTAGATCAGTGAGATTTTGTGGCGCCAATCTCTATTAGATCAGTGAGATTTTATAGCGCCAATCTCTATTAGATCAGTGAGATTTTGTAGCGCCAATCTCTATTAGATCAGTGAGATTTTATAGCGCCAATCTCTATTAGATCCGTGAGATTTTGTAGCGCCAATCTCTATTAGATCAGTGAGATTTTGTGGCGCCAATCTCTATTAGATCAGTGAGATTTTGTGGCGCCAATCTCTATTAGATCAGTGAGATTTTATAGCGCCAATCTCTATTAGATCAGTGAGATTTTGTGGCGCCAATCTCTATTAGATCAGTGAGATTTTGTAGCGCCAATCTCTATTAGATCAGTGAGATTTTATAGCGCCAATCTCTATTAGATCAGTGAGATTTTATAGCGCCAATCTCTATTAGATCAGTGAGATTTTATAGCGCCAATCTCTATTAGATCAATGAGATTCTATAGTGTCAATCTCTATTAGATCAGTGAGATTTTGTGGCGCCAATCTCTATTAGATCAGTGAGATTTTGTGGCGCCAATCTCTATTAGATCAGTGAGATTTTGTAGCGCCAATCTCTATTAGATCAATGAGATTTTGTAGTGTCAATCTCTATTAGATCAATGAGATTTTGTAGTGTCAATCTCTATTAGATCAGTGAGATTTTATAGCGCCAATCTCTATTAGATCCGTGAGATTTTGTAGCGCCAATCTCTATTAGATCAGTGAGATTTTGTGGCGCCAATCTCTATTAGATCAGTGAGATTTTATAGCGCCAATCTCTATTAGATCAGTGAGATTTTGTGGCGCCAATCTCTATTAGATCAGTGAGATTTTGTAGCGCCAATCTCTATTAGATCAGTGAGATTTTATAGCGCCAATCTCTATTAGATCAGTGAGATTTTGTAGCGCCAATCTCTATTAGATCAATGAGATTTTGTAGTGTCAATCTCTATTAGATCAATGAGATTTTATAGCGCCAATCTCTATTAGATCAGTGAGATTTTGTAGCGCCAATCTCTATTAGATCAGTGAGATTTTATAGCGCCAATCTCTATTAGATCAGTGAGATTTTATAGCGCCAATCTCTATTAGATCAGTGAGATTTTATAGCGCCAATCTCTATTAGATCCGTGAGATTTTGTAGCGCCAATCTCTATTAGATCAGTGAGATTTTGTGGCGCCAATCTCTTTTAGATCCGTGAGATTTTATAGCGCCAATCTCTATTAGATCAGTGAGATTTTGTGGCGCCAATCTCTATTAGATCAGTGAGATTTTGTGGCGCCAATCTCTATTAGATCAGTGAGATTCTATAGTGTCAATCTCTATTAGATCAGTGAGATTTTGTGGCGTTAATCTCTATTAGATCAGTGAGATTCTATAGTGTCAATCTCTATTAGATCAGTGAGATTTTGTGGCGCCAATCTCTATTAGATCAGTGAGATTTTGTGGCGCCAATCTCTATTAGATCAGTGAGATTTTGTAGCGCCAATCTCTATTAGATCAATGAGATTTTGTAGTGTCAATCTCTATTAGATCAATGAGATTTTGTAGTGTCAATCTCTATTAGATCAGTGAGATTTTGTAGCGCCAATCTCTATTAGATCAATGAGATTTTGTAGTGCCAATCTCTATTAGATCAGTGAGATTTTGTGGCGCCAATCTCTATTAGATCAATGAGATTTTGTAGTGTCAATCTCTATTAGATCAGTGAGATTTTTTGGCGCCAATCTCTATTAGATCAGTGAGATTTTGCAGCGCTAATGTTCCGAAGTGATAAAAATTATATTTGATTACTACTTTGTCTTATTAATAATTTTAGTCAACCAAATGCAAGATTCTCTCTCTATGCCTCTCAGTAGTAGTAAATGGTTTTTGCGGTGTAATTTTGCAGCTCAAAATTTCTGGCTTCGGGTATATTCTAAACCAGACTTCTGTCTCTTCTGTAATGTATTTTTAAGTATCTTGTACTTCATTTAAATTGAATGCTTGTTTTTGTTGTACAATTTCTTTTTCCCTGCTGCCGGGCTCTCCAGATATATCTTGAGCTGCCCGAACATTATATATGTTTCTTGGAAATCTATTTATTGATTCGACTGTTCTTGCCGCTGTGTTAGCTAACGTACGCTTATAGAAGCCGGCTGTGACTCATTATATGGATTCTATTTTTAGACTTGTAAGCAAAATTAGGCCGTTGCTTAGCGTTGCCGTCTGTTGCGTGAAAGGTACCGGGTTCGAATCGTGCACGGGGCCGAATTTTTTTCCATTAAATTTAAAGTTAATTGACCAAGTAGAATTTTTGCTTTAAAAGTCTATAGAAAGTTCCAAATTATATTCTTTATTTTCCTCGGTATTTTTTAAGTCAATTAAAAATAATTGTGCCTTAATAACACCTCACTAGCACTGTGTTTGCCTCTCTGCCCTTGTTGTCGCTTTTTGTGTAACAACCGTTGTTTTTATTGGTCAGTAGTAAGTAAAGCTTATTAGTTTAAATTTCGACAATTCACAATAGTTCTTTTTGGTTGGTGTCACAAGTTATATGATGTTAAGCAATGTTGAATAAAAGTTTGGCCACACTAACCTTGTCTTCCATCTGTCTGAATGGTGTTTGCCAAGATTAATTTATATGTTTTGCTAACTTCTTTCCCTCTAAATTATGTTGCAAAAAACCTGTTAACGGCATAATCTGTAATTAATAATTTTTCTCATAATACAAAAAATGTCTCGTTACAATTATCAGATTCTTTTATCTTGACCAAGATCAGTTTAGCAAATCCATATTATACTACTGTTGAATGCTATAGTAGTATATATGATTAGGAACTGAATATAATCATGACAAGCGAGTGAAATTTGCCCATCACAACTACAGATTTTAGTTTATTGCCGCTCTGGTGCAAGCCTTTAGATGTTTGAAATCTGGTTATTTAATTGTACCATATACACTACTCTATATGTCGGTTATTTTTGTATATAAAATAAACTATATAAATTATTAAAATGTTATATAAAATAACACTCTTACGTGGAATTTACGGCTTAAATGTAAAATGGGTTAACTGCGGTGTATTGGCGTCTATTCAATAAATTTTTCAACGCTCAATGTGGGGCGTCAACTTTATTTGGTATTTTGTTGTGTATTGTTCTGTCTGACTCCAATTCTTTATTTGATCGGTTTTTATGTCTGGTTTTTTGTTGTTTAATTAGGGTTGTTTAGCCTCGTATTTGCATTCCGTTTCTTCGCAAAATCACACCAAAAATCCTCGAAATCACACTTCAATTCCTCAAAATCACACTACAAATCCTCGAAATCACACTTCAATTCCTCGAAATCACACTTTAATTCCTCAAAATCACACTTCAATTCCTCGAAATCACACTTCAATTCCTCAAAATCACACTTCAATTCCTCAAAATCACACTTCAATTCCTCAAAATCACACTTCAATTCCTCAAAATCACACTTCAATTCCTCAAAATCACACTTCAATTCCTCAAAATCACACTTCAATTCCTCAAAATCACACTTCAATTCCTCAAAATCACACTTCAATTCCTCAAAATCACACTACAAATCCTCAAAATCACAATTTAATTCCTCGAAATCACAATTTAATTCCTCGAAATCACAATTTAATTCCTCAAAATCACAATTTAATTCCTCGAAATCACAATTTAATTCCTCAAAATCACAATTTAATTCCTCGAAATCACAATTTAATTCCTCAAAATCACAATTTAATTCCTCAAAATCACACTACAAATCCTCAAAATCACACTTCAAATCCTCAAAATCACACTACAAATCCTCAAAATCACACTTCAAATCCTCAAAATCACACTTCAAATTCTCAAAATCCCATTACAAATCCTCAATATGACACGTCAAATCCTCAAATCTTCGAAATCACAATTTAATTCCTCAAAATCACATGACAAATCCTCAAAATCACACTTTAATTCCTCAAAATCACACTTAAATTCCTCAAAATCCCATTACAAATCCTCAGCATGACACGTCAAATCCTCAAATCTTCGAAATCACACTTTAAACCCTCAAAATTATTCTTCGGGCCAATCAAACCCGTTTCAAATGCTAAGTTACCCTTTAAAGAAATTATGAATCGGCCTTCATTCCTTTTGTAGCCAAAAAAGTTTTATAATAATCAAGCATATTACTTACAGTAGGTTACATGCACTTTAAACAACAAAAACTCGTTCATGAACCGACTATTTAGCTCACCTGTTCGTGTTCATCTAAAAGGGCTCGGCTTATTCAAATCTCCAATGCCCATTACTAGCAGCTCCAAGCAGAAATCAACAACTTCTAAGAAGCAACAAAATGAGCAACAGCAAAAGCAGCAGACAACAGCAGATTGCGGCTCAGCAATTCGTCTGTGCCCGAAATCTAGCGATTTATTAATCTCTGTGCACGTTCGACCCGGGGCTAAAATCAGTCAGCTGACTGAACTTGACAGTGATAGCATCGGATTAAGCATTACCGCTCCGCCAGTTGATGGTCAGGCCAATGCGGCTGTTGTTGAACATCTGGCCGAGATGCTCGGCTGCCGTCGGTCAGATGTTGATTTGCAGTCGGGCGCCAAGTCAAAAGATAAACTATTGAGGGTGGCCGCTTCAGCTGGACTGACTGTGGAATCTGCCAGACAGGCGTTACAGCTGGCTTTGACCAAGTTGTAATTGCCTTTTTTCCTATTGAGTGCAGAGTATCTCTTTCATAAACTTGAAAAATTTACTGGAACTATTGTGCATTTTATACTTTTTTTAGCTTGTAAATATACGAGTATGTTCGATCCAATGTGTAGTGTTGTAAAAATTTATTTAATTTAACGACTTATTTTATTTCTTAAAACATATTGAATAAAAAATGTATCAACAGAACAGTTAATAGCTTTAGTATTAGACTCTTAGATATTTAGTATGTGATAGTAAACTTTAGTGGTTGGTTATTATGGTTCTTAAAATTGGTAATAACCTAATGCTCCAGATAATAATCACATGATCTTCACATTGCTAATTAACATTAGTAACATAAAAAGACAATTATCTAGTGATCGCCCAGTCCTCCATTTGGTGATCGCCCAGTCCTCCATTTGGTGATCGCCCAGTCCTCCATTTGGTAATCGCCCAGTCCTCCATTTGGTGATCGCCCAGTCCTCCATTTGGTGATCGCCCAGTCCTCCATTTGGTAATCGCCCAGTCCTCCATTTGGTGATCGCCCAGTCCTCCATTTGGTGATCGCCCAGTCCTCCATTTGGTAATCGCCCAGTCCTCCATCTGGTGATCGCCCAGTCCTCAATCTGGTGATCGCCCAGTCCTCAATCTGGTGATCGCCCAGTCCTCCATTTGATGATCGCCCAGTCCTCAATCTGGTGATCGCCCAGTCCTCAATCTGGTGATCGCCCAGTCCTCCATTTGGTGATCGCCCAGTCCTCAATCTGGTGATCGCCCAGTCCTCAATCTGGTGATCGCCCAGTCCTCCATTTGGTGATCGCCCAGTCCTCAATCTGGTGATCGCCCAGTCCTCAATCTGGTGATCGCCCAGTCCTCCATTTGGTGATCGCCCAGTCCTCAATCTGGTGATCGCCCAGTCCTCCATTTGGTGATCGCCCAGTCCTCCATTTGGTGATCGCCCAGTCCTCCATTTGGTGATCGCCCAGTCCTCAATCTGGTGATCGCCCAGTCCTCCATTTGGTGATCGCCCAGTCCTCAATCTGATGATAGCCCAGTCCTCCATCTGGTGATCGCCCAGTCCTCCATCTGGTGATCGCCCAGTCCTCCATTTGTCAAGTGGTTTTTATGTTGACAATCGTCTAGTCCTCGATTCAATGTTAATATGGTTTTATTATTATTATTTATTCATGACGACTCGTCTGTTAAGTTGCAGCACTAAAAACTGTAGAAGAATATATTTAGAGGACATATAAAATTTGAAAATAATCAATAATGTCTAGCAAAGCATTGGAGATGCTGGCTAATGAGACTGTTGAGGACAGCGATGACGATGTGCCGCAGTTATCGGCTCACGCACTGGCCGCACTTGAAGAGTTTTACACTGACCAGCACCAGCAAGAGAAGTCTGCTAGCGTTCAACCTGCCGAAGATTGGAATCTATCCCAGTTTTGGTACAATGAAGCCACTTGCGAAACTCTTGCAACCGAAGTAGAAGCTTGCTGTCGGGAACAAAATCGCAATTCTCCTAGCGAAGTAATTGTTGCTTTCGTCTCCTGCCCGACGTTGTATTTGCACGTGCGAAAATTGCGACTAAATAAGCAACAGTCGGTTGATAATTTGCACCTGCTCGAGTTTGATACTAGATTTGCTAGCTGGGATGACAGCTATCAGTCTAGATTTAATTTTCATCGTTACGATTTTCGAGAGCCGGAAAAATTGCCAGCTAATCTGTTGGGCAAGTGTAGCTTAGTGATTGCCGATCCGCCGTTTCTATCCGAAGAATGTCTTCGTTCCACTGCTTTCTCTATACAGCGGTTGATTTGCAGTAATAGCGGCAGATTAATCCTGTGCACTGGTGCGGTGCAAGAGGATCTGGCTGCCAAATATTTGAACGCAAGCAGGAGGCAATTCAAGCCAGGTCACGCTAATCGGCTTAGCAACGAGTTTGCTTGCTTTACTAATTACTCCACGATTACCTTTGAGTGAGATTGGCATCTGGAATCCGATCATTTCATCTTCTGCCTCCGCTGAAAAACTATGACTACTAGCCACCCTCCCTGATCCTCATCTATGACTGCCAACCAGCCTCCCTGATCCTCATCTATGACTGCCAACCAGCCTCCCTGATCCTCATCTATGGCTGCCAACCAGCCTCCCTGATCCTCAACTATGGCTGCCAACCAGCCTCCCTGATCCTCATCTATGGCTGCCAACCAGCCTCCCTGATCCTCATCTATGGCTGCCAACCAGCCTCCCTGATCCTCATCTATGACTGCCAACCAACCTCCCTGATCCTCATCTATGACTGCCAACCAGCCTCCCTGATCCTCATCTATGACTGCCAACCAGCCTCCCTGATCCTCATCTATGGCTGCCAACCAGCCTCCCTGATCCTCATCTATGACTGCCAACCAACCTCCCTGATCCTCATCTATGACTGACAACCAGCCTCCCTGATCCTCAACTATGACTGCCAACCAGCCTCCCTGACCCTCACCTATGACTGCCAACCAGCCTCCCTGATCCTCATCTATGACTGCCAACCAGCCTCCCTGATCCTCATCTATGACTGCCAACCAGCCTCCCTGATCCTCATCTATGACTGCCAACCAGCCTCCCTGATCCTCATCTATGGCTGCCAACCAGCCTCCCTGATCCTCAACTATGGCTGCCAACCAGCCTCCCTGATCCTCATCTATGACTGCCAACCAGCCTCCCTGATCCTCATCTATGGCTGCCAACCAGCCTCCCTGATCCTCATCTATGACTGCCAACCAACCTCCCTGATCCTCATCTATGACTGCCAACCAGCCTCCCTGATCCTCATCTATGACTGCCAACCAGCCTCCCTGATCCTCATCTATGACTGCCAACCAACCTCCCTGATCCTCATCTATGACTGCCAACCAGCCTCCCTGATCCTCAACTATGACTGCCAACCAGCCTCCCTGACCCTCACCTATGACTGCCAACCAGCCTCCCTGATCCTCATCTATGACTGCCAACCAGCCTCCCTGATCCTCATCTATGACTGCCAACCAACCTCCCTGATCCTCATCTATGACTGCCAACCAGCCTCCCTGATCCTCATCTATGACTGCCAACCAGCCTCCCTGATCCTCATCTATGACTGCCAACCAGCCTCCCTGATCCTCATCTATGGCTGCCAACCAGCCTCCCTGATCCTCATCTATGACTGCCAACCAACCTCCCTGATCCTCATCTATGACTGCCAACCAGCCTCCCTGATCCTCATCTATGGCTGCCAACCAGCCTCCCTGATCCTCATCTATGGCTGCCAACCAGCCTCCCTGATCCTCATCTATGACTGCCAACCAGCCTCCCTGATCCTCATCTATGGCTGCCAACCAGCCTCCCTGATCCTCATCTATGACTGCCAACCAACCTCCCTGATCCTCATCTATGACTGCCAACCAGCCTCCCTGATCCTCATCTATGACTGCCAACCAGCCTCCCTGATCCTCATCTATGACTGCCAACCAACCTCCCTGATCCTCATCTATGACTGCCAACCAGCCTCCCTGATCCTCAACTATGACTGCCAACCAGCCTCCCTGACCCTCACCTATGACTGCCAACCAGCCTCCCTGATCCTCATCTATGACTGCCAACCAACCTCCCTGATCCTCATCTATGACTGCCAACCAGCCTCCCTGATCCTCATCTATGACTGCCAACCAGCCTCCCTGACCCTCACCTATGACTACCAAACAGCCTTCCTGACCCTCACCTATGACTACCAAACAGCCTCCCTGACCCTCACCTATGACTGCCAACCAGCCTCCCTGATCCTCATCTATGGCTGCCAACCAGCCTCCCTGATCCTCAACTATTACTGCCAACCAGCCTCCCTGATCCTCATCTATGGCTGCCAACCAGCCTCCCTGATCCTCATCTATGACTGCCAACCAACCTCCCTGATCCTCATCTATGACTGCCAACCAGCCTCCCTGATCCTCATCTATGACTGCCAACCAGCCTCCCTGATCCTCATCTATGGCTGCCAACCAGCCTCCCTGATCCTCATCTATGACTGCCAACCAACCTCCCTGATCCTCATCTATGACTGACAACCAGCCTCCCTGATCCTCAACTATGACTGCCAACCAGCCTCCCTGACCCTCACCTATGACTGCCAACCAGCCTCCCTGATCCTCATCTATGACTGCCAACCAGCCTCCCTGATCCTCATCTATGACTGCCAACCAGCCTCCCTGATCCTCATCTATGACTGCCAACCAGCCTCCCTGATCCTCATCTATGGCTGCCAACCAGCCTCCCTGATCCTCAACTATGGCTGCCAACCAGCCTCCCTGATCCTCATCTATGACTGCCAACCAGCCTCCCTGATCCTCATCTATGGCTGCCAACCAGCCTCCCTGATCCTCATCTATGACTGCCAACCAACCTCCCTGATCCTCATCTATGACTGCCAACCAGCCTCCCTGATCCTCATCTATGACTGCCAACCAGCCTCCCTGATCCTCATCTATGACTGCCAACCAACCTCCCTGATCCTCATCTATGACTGCCAACCAGCCTCCCTGATCCTCAACTATGACTGCCAACCAGCCTCCCTGACCCTCACCTATGACTGCCAACCAGCCTCCCTGATCCTCATCTATGACTGCCAACCAACCTCCCTGATCCTCATCTATGACTGCCAACCAGCCTCCCTGATCCTCATCTATGACTGCCAACCAGCCTCCCTGACCCTCACCTATGACTACCAAACAGCCTTCCTGACCCTCACCTATGACTACCAAACAGCCTCCCTGACCCTCACCTATGACTGCCAACCAGCCTCCCTGATCCTCATCTATGGCTGCCAACCAGCCTCCCTGATCCTCAACTATTACTGCCAACCAGCCTCCCTGATCCTCATCTATGGCTGCCAACCAGCCTCCCTGATCCTCAACTATTACTGCCAACCAGCCTCCCTGATCCTCAACTATTACTGCCAACCAGCCTCCCTGATCCTCAACTATTACTGCCAACCAGCCTCCCTGATCCTCAACTATTACTGCCAACCAGCCTCCCTGATCCTCAACTATTACTGCCAACCAGCCTCCCTGATCCTCAACTATTACTGCCAACCAGCCTCCCTGATCCTCATCTATGGCTGCCAACCAGCCTCCCTGATCCTCATCTATGACTGCCAACCAGCCTCCCTGATCCTCAACTATTACTGCCAACCAGCCTCCCTGATCCTCATCTATGACTGCCAACCAGCCTCCCTGATCCTCAACTATTACTGCCAACCAACCTCCCTGATCCTCAACTATTACTGCCAACCAGCCTCCCTGATCCTCAACTATGGCTGCCAACCAGCCTCCCTGATCCTCATCTATGACTGCCAACCAGCCTCCCTGATCCTCATCTATGACTGCCAACCAGCCTCCCTGATCCTCAACTATTACTGCCAACCAGCCTCCCTGATCATTAGCGTCAAACCACCATTTAATAAGTAATCTGTGTACTGTAGTTTTTATGTATCACTATTGCTAAGAGTACTTTTTATGTATTTGCGCTTTAAAAAGCCTGGTTCGCTGTTTGATTGAGATAATCTCGTTATAGATAAATTTGTTAGTAGCTACTTGAAATCTTCAATTTATTCGAACACCTCCATTCTTACCCGTATTGATACTGGTATTGCGTTTCTAGTTTCTCTTTCGTAGCCTTAGTTTTTTTCGTACCCAGTAGTAAATTCTTTTTTCACTTGCTTTACGCATTTTCTTCTTTTATCGTTTTTTATATACGTAGAAAAAAACTTTTAGTTGTACTTGTTCTATTTATGATTATTGTAAGTTACTGTATGCGTTTTATTTTTTCAACCTATAAATACACAATACAATTTCGCCCTTCTTGCTCCGAGTTGTTTTTAAACTTTTCTATTATTATTATTATTTATTATTGTAGAATGTTAAGTAACATTAGTTTGGGTCACATGTACAAAAGTTCTACCTTTGGGCTTGTCATAAGACTTGCACCCATGACGGGTAACTTTTAGAAGTATGTTGTTGCACTGCTCGTGAAATCTGATGGATGCTAGGCATGGCCATGGACAAAATTACACTGGTTAGTAATCAAGTTAGACTATGGCCATAGACAAGATTACACTGATTGAAAATTAAGTAGGCATGGCCATAGACAAAATTACACTGATTGTAAATCAAGTTAGGCATGGCCATAGACAAGATTACACAGATTAGAAATCAAATTAGACTATGGCCATAGACAATATTACACTGATTGAAAATTAAGTAGGCATGGCCATAGACAAAATTACACTGATTGGAAATCAAGTTAGACATGGCCATAGACAAAATTACACTGATTGTAAGTTAGGCATGGCCATAACAAAATTACACTGATTGTAAATCAAGTTAGGCATGGCCATAGACAATATTACACTGATTGGAAATCAAGTTAGACATGGCCATAAACAAAATTACACTGATTGGAAATCAAGTTAGGCATGGCCATAGACAAAATTACACTGATTGGAAATCAAGTTAGACATGGCCATAGACACGATTACACTGGTTAGAAATCAAGTTAGGCATGGCCATAGACAAGATTACACTGGTTAGAAATCAAGTTAGGCATGGCCATAGACAAGATTACACTGGTTAGAAATCAAGTTAGGCATGGCCATAGACAAGATTACACTGGTTAGAAATCAAGTTAGGCATGGCCATAGACAAGATTACACTGATTGGAAATCAAGTTAGGTAGGGCCATAGACAAAATTACACTGATTGAAAATCAAGTTAGACATATGACAGTCCATTCTGACAATTTTCTTGCTGTTGATGAAACATTTATTTCGCTAACAGGCAAAAGAAACTTCAAAGGACAAGCCAAGATGATCAGCTCTCTTTTTTCACTGGTAGTCCTTGGGTACTGGCGAATCCGGTTGTCCATGGCCCTTTCTGTGATATGCCGCACACACACAGACACTTGATAAGGAAGTAGAAGGCCACAAAATGCATGAGTTTAGACACTGATGTCCAATTCGACTGCCCAATGTCTAACTTGATTTTTAATCAGTGTTATACTGTCCATCGTCATACACTGCTTTAATTGCATTTCAACTAATTTACACTAGTATGCTATATTTACTGTGTTAATAGTAGAAAAACATGCTCATTTTCGAATTCACCCGATGCCTAGCAAACCAAACCGGACATGGCAACTAGAAAAGACGCGATGCGCATAATGCGCGAATGCCTAGACTTTCTCTTTGGAGTAGACCGATCGGAGAAAGTATTACAATCTACTATGCGCAATGCTGCATTTCTCAATCGCCTAGAGAAGAATTGCCGGCCTCAGCTGGACATATTTGCCGATATCGTGTCGGCCTATAGAGACAATCACATCCTGCTGTCTATTGGCGAATTAACCAGACGGTTACTTAACGAATTGCGCTCCCTGCCTCTGCCAGAGGGCGATGATTCTGCCGATAGTTCGCAGTACATCTTCCACTCGCAGCAGGCTATTATCGAACGCGTACCAGCTCCAATTGGCAAGTGTTCAGTATCTAACGATTTCATTCGCATTGTTCAGGCTAAACCGCCGGTTGATTATATTGATCCGCCAAGCCTTGGGGATGGCAATGATAATGCTGATCAACCGGAGGAGCCAGATCCTGAAGAGTTTATTGAAACCATGGCCGGAGAAGAAGAAGAAGAAGAGGTAATTGAAGAGCACAATTCAATACTCTTTGACGATAATGATAAAGGCGAAGCTAACGAACTAGACGATGCTGATATTGAAAGTCTTGCCGAGTCTGACGATGCAACTAGAAAGAGATCCGTGTCCACCGAAGCGATTCGAATCGCGCTAAAAACTGAACGGCTCCGCAGGCGCAGCACGCCGTCATCCACTGGCGCCTCCTCCGCTGTATCTTCGCGTAGTGGCCAGTCGCCTGCTGATGTGCAGCAGCCGCGTAGGGCCCAGTTAAATTTACCGGTTCCAGTCGATCTTAACGATGCCGAAATAGCTGTCAGTTTGCCTGCTGAGCAGCAGCATCAGAATCAGCTGCGAGACTCCGAACCTGGTATTCGGCTATCAAAATCGTTCAGTTTAAGTCCGGCTTTTGGCAATGTTTTCTCTGACAACGATTTCGACGATTTGGATTTCGGTTCGCCTCAGTTTGAACCGGGCGCTCCGTTGGCGGCTACGGCTGCTGATGGCGGCTCGAAGCTGTCGCGTCTGCGTTTGCAACAACAAGAAGAGCAGCAGCAGCAGCAAGAGGCCGAGACTCGAAGGCGGGAAGCTGAACAGGAGAGAGTTAAGGCTGAAAAAGACGCCGAACGTATTAGACAGGAGGCTGAGCTTGAAGAAAAGCGAAAGAAGGAAGCTGTTGAATTTGAAGCTAGACAACAAAAAGCAAACGATCGAGAGAAACGAAAAGCCGAGAAAGAGGTTGAGCGCAAGAAAAAGGAAGCTAAGCTGGAGGCTAAGCGGAAACAAAAAGAAGCCGAGTTGGAAGCTGAACGAGAAAGGAAGGAAGCTGAACGCAGGCAAAAGGAGGCCGAGTTGGAAGCTGAACGAGAAAGGAAGGAAGCTGAACGCAGGCAAAAGGAGGCCGAGTTGGAAGCTGAACGAGAAAGGCAGGAGGCTGAGCGTAAACAGAAAGAAGAGTTAGAAGCCGAGCGAGAAAGGCAGGAAGCTGAAATGAGGAAGGAAAAGGAGTTGGAAGCCGAGCAAGAAAGGCGGGAGGCTGAGCGTAAACAGAAAGAAGACGAGTTGGAAGCTAAGCGCAGACAAAAGGAAGTCGAGTTGGAAGCTAAGCGCAGACAAAAGGAAGTCGAGTTGGAAGCTAAGCGCAGACAAAAGGAAGTCGAGTTAGAAGCTAAGCGCAGACAAAAGGAAGTCGAGTTGGAAGCTAAGCGGGAGAAGAAGGAAGCTAAACTTGGACGACAGAAGGCTGAGTTGGAAGCTGAGCAAGAAAGGCAGGAGACTGAGCGCAAAGAGAAAGAAAACAAGTTAAAAGCTGATCGCAAGAACAATAAAGCCGAGTTAGAAGCTGAACAAGAAAGCAAATATGCTAAGAAGCAACGTGTCGTCAGAAATTCTAGGCGTAACCGGGTTGACGATGATGAATTGGAAGCTGAGCAAAAAGAGACCAGCTCAAAGCCAATACCTGGTCGCAAAGGCCGGCAGCTTCGAAGCAAACCGGAACGCAAAAATGATGCAAAAGCCGCTAATGCCGAGACGAAGTCCTGCGCTAGAAAGCGCAGAGCCCCGGACGAGTCTGGTTTTTTAGGATCGCTGCGTCGAAAGCACAAAGTAGATTTGGACGCCGAAACTAGCAATGCGTCATCGGAAGAAGGCGACGAAAGCAACTCGGAACAGTTGGATGATAGCGCAGTTTCCGAGCCGGATTCAGACAGGCAGCGGCCTCCAACACCGCAGCCTGGCGCTAGCAAGAGTCAAAGGTGCAGCTCCCGACAGGGCCGCTTAAGTAGTCCGCCGCAATCGCCAACTTTCTTTACGGCCGATGCCGCCGCTACAGCGGCTGCTCCGGACGAGTTTGCTGAACTCGATCGTCTAGTTCGCGAGCGCGGCCGTTGTCTGTTTGATGAAGAAGTTCATGACGATAATGAAGTACCCGAGGCTGTCGTTGAAGATAAAGCATCGGCTCCTGAACTTGTTATAGAGCAACAGCAGCAGCCTGACGAGGCTAAAGAGGCTTTGGTTCCGCCAGTTTCCAACAATAAATCGAAGAAGCAGCCGGAAAAGAAGCCCAAAACTGAGGATAACAACAATCGGCCGGCCCGACGCGCCGCTGCTCAGCGAGCCAATGTCTCCCTGTCGGCCACGTCGATGTCGCAGGCTATCGACCAGTTTAATGCCGGCCTTGGTTTAGGCTTTGCTGGCGACGAGCACAATGAGAAACGTCGACGTCCCGCTCCGACAATGCTTTCTAAGAAATCGAAGATTACAAAAACGACTCGGCAGCCGGAACCGCAAGAGGATAAAGAAGAGCAGCAGCAGCAGCAGCAGCCACCGCAAGAGTCGGCGTTAGATGTAGATGAATCTGCATCGCCTGTGTGGCGTTTCAACGACGCTCAATCGTCTACTTCGCCGCGCAAGTTTTTCTCAACAACATTCGCCGACCGGCGTCGCTCGGAAGCGAAGCGTCTGCTCACTGCCAAAGAGCAGTTCGGCTACAAGCTCTATCATCTTAATCGGCCAGCTAATCCGTCCTTTAATGCCGTGCTAAAACCGACTCACAATCTAACCGATCCAGTCATGTCTAAGGTTGCCGGTCAGAAGAGTCGAAAGAGGAAACCGCAGCACAAAAATAGCGTCACTTTCTGTGCCGAAGAGGACGAGGAGGAGGCCGATCTGTTCGCCGAGGTTAGGCCTCGTAAAACGGCCCGCCAGACTCCGCAGCGGCAACAACAGACACCAAAGATGCGTAAACAGCTGGACTATCTGACAATGATGCAGGAGGACAATGATGCTGACGCAGACGAGGATCGCCGAATGCTGATGAACATCGAAGACGATGACGACGAAGTCGACAATGTCGATCGTGGGCGTCGACCGCGGCAAAGTCGATTTGCCGGCCTGCCGAAACCGGACGCTGGCACCCTGTTTCGTATGGTTCGATTCCGTCGGAAATTAGTTAACCTGTTGGACCAGCTGGCGGCCGAGTATCCGCAGGTGGCCGAGGCGATCGGCCAGATTGAGAAGGGCGAAGTTCGCAGCGTTGACGAAGTTGTGCTTTAAACCAGCTGACTGTGGCATGGTTTTTTAAACATGAAACTTTTTTTTCTTCTGCTCGGCAGTTTATTATTCTTTTTTGTCTTCTAAAAGTGTCATTAAACATTGTCGCCATTTTGTTATTTTCACTGTCAATTGAGTAGTGTGTTCTGTAAATTGAATTTCAGTTTTTTTCTTTGTTGTCAGTTTTTTGAAATTTTTATTTAGCTTTCTTTTGTTTTTTTTAGTTTTCTTCCTTCAAAAAATTTTTTGAAGGTGTGTGTTCCGTTTTCTTATACGTATTTTGTTCTTTGCAAAATACATTTTGCCCTCTATAGCTATTTCCATAAAGACCGATATGTAGCGAAAAAAACTTTCTAGCTAACTGTATGATCTAGGTCGAAATTACGAGCTCGTAATACCGCTGTCAAAATTTTCACCCTTAGTTCTATTTGAGCCGATATGTATCGAAAACAGTTATAACTTTAAATAGCTATCGGTTTGGATCAATGAGCCGATATGTATCAAAAACAGTTATAACTTTAAATAGCTATCAGTTTGGATCAATGAGCCGATATGTATCGAAAACAGTTATAACTTTAAATAGCTATCGGTTTAGATCAATGAGCCGATATGTATCGAAAACATGCATAACTGCAAATAGCTATCGTTTTAGATCAATGAGCCGATATGTATCGAAAACGTGCATAACTGCAAATAGCTACCAGTTTAGATCAATGAACCGATGTGTATCGAAAACATGCTTAACTGCAAATAGGCAAATAGCTATCAGTTTAGGTTTAGCTTTGATATAGATTTGGTCAATATAGCTCCTATCTATTTCATTTATTTTTTGCTTCCATTCGAAGCATTGCGTCCCAATTTTTCTGAAAAGCGCAGCAAAAACAATTCAATGATTGTGTTTTTATAGTTTTTATTATCGCCTCTGTTACCCAAATCTCTTGCAACAATTCAGACGGCCAAATTTCTGTTTCTCTTTTGCATTTTTCATTTCTTTGTTAAACAAGAAACAATCGTTCTGCATACCGATGCGTTTGCCTGAGCTGGCCTTCCCGTTTACCCGGTCAGTGTTGTCACAATTTTCTATTAATAAATACACCTGTGCCATCTTCTATTTCGTTTTGTTCCAGTCTTTTATATAAAAAATATGGCGCAATTTTCCAAAGCGCTTGACAAAATAAGAGAAAAACTTTTTGCCTTTTTTTAATGATTTTTTTATTTTACTTTACCACTGTTAAAGCAACTATAAGTAGTATCGAGCGCGTTTTCTCCTCTAAACCTTTGTGGAAAGAATTGAAATTTTTACGTCACTTCAATTCTCAATTTATGTGCCAAAGCTTACGAAATCTTTTGCCAAAGCCTACAACTAAATGTACCAGATTGCTGGGCGAGCCTCCCAGATTCTCAGTTGCTGGGCCAGCCTCCCAGAGTGTCAGCTGCTCGGCCTGCCTCCCAGATCCTCAGTTGCTGGGCCAGCCTCCCAGATCCTCAGTTGCTGGGCCAGCCTCCCAGGGTGTCAGTTGCTGAGCCAGCCTCGATCCCAGATCCTCAGTTGCTGAGCCAGCCTCTCAGATCCTCAGTTGCTGAGTCAGCCTCCCAGATCCTCAGTTGCTGGGCCAGCCTCCCAGATCCCCAGTTGCTGAGTCAGCCTCCCAGATCCTCAGTTGCTGAAGCAGCCTCCCAGATCCTCAGTTGCTGGGCCAGCCTCCCAGATCCTCAGTTGCTGGGCCAGCCTCCCAGATCCTCAGTTGCTGGGCCAGCCTCCCAGATCCCCAGTTGCTGAGTCAGCCTCCCAGATCCTCAGTTGCTGAAGCAGCCTCCCAGATCCTCAGTTGCTGGGCCAGCCTCCCAGATCCTCAGTTGCTGGGCCAGCCTCCCAGATCCCCAGTTTCTATTTGGCCTCTTTGAACAAAAGACGGCATAGCAGCAGCCGCCTCCTTAAAGATTCGTTTCCCCTTGCGGCCCGTGATATGAACTGCTTTTTAGCCTCATCATCCGCAGCGTGTCCCAGCTGAAACCTAAGGCGGTTGCATTTCCTAGCATTTCCTAGAAATCCGATAGCGTGCGGCACGACGGGAGGAACCGCGGCAGCCAGCGGTATCCGGTTTTCGGATCGGAAGCTGCCTTCTTTCTTGAAGACGCGGCAGCTGTTTCATTCGCTGCTCGAAGTCTTTCTTGCCAAAAGAATGAACATTGCTCGGGTCGGGTTTTATTGGCTAGATGAATGATTTCGAATATCCGGCGTCTGTTGCGTGCTTGCTTGGCTGTCAGTTTCTGTCCTCACTATGGGATAAATCTGTTTGCTCTTGTTTGCTTGTTGAAATTTTGTCTGTCATTTTTTAGCCTCCTGCGGTTCTTTGTGGCTCGTGCAGAAAGATTCGATGGGACATGAGTCTTACTCAGCTTTTATTTTACTGAAGTGGCTATTCTGGCGAGTTAGGAGAATCGTCTTTGAAAATCGCCCCAGCTATATAAACCAGTTGGAGAATCTTCCCAGTGATATAAACCAGCTGGAGAATCGCCCCAGCTATATAAACCAGCTGGATAATCGCCCCAGCTATATAAACCAGCTGGAGAATCGCCCCAGCTATATAAACCAGCTGGAGAATCGCCCCAGCTATATAAACCAGCTGGAGAATCGCCCCAGCTATATAAACCAGCTGGAGAATCGCCCCAGCTATATAAACCAGCCGGAGAATCTTCCTTCAGGGAATTGACGATAAACTCAGTGCTGTCTCAGTCACTATTATAAAATTCGCATAGGCCTAAAGGCAAGCTCCTAAGAGCATTCATTCATTATAATTTAGTAGCTAGAAGAAGAAGACCATTCAAGTCCCGAGCGTACGCACGTGGCCATGCCACACCGTTCTGGGAATATTTTGAGATAAATATCTTGAGAGCAGTTAAAAAAGCGGCCGCTACTCTCTGCGTCCCCCCTCTCGCTACAGTCGCCTTTCTCTCGGACTGGCTTAAGGGGGTGGGGGAGAGAGGAGGTTAATTTTTCCATTACATGCTTCGATGCCCGCCGAGCCTATTCCTCAGGCCTATATACATGTAGCTAGCTATAGGGATCTTTCATTTCTGCCATCTATAAAGCTACACTACTATATGCTGATTCCCTCAGGGAGGGAAATCAATACCGACTTTTCATCGGCGGGTTATTTTCCCTTCGATTGCAGACAGATCGAACACAGTTGCTGCAGTGAAAGATATTTCATTAAATTCTCTAGAATTTTTATTTCAAGTTTTTCTGAGCAAGGGACTTCTTTTATCGTTTTTTAGGATTCATAATTCCTCCCAAGCATCTCTTCTAATTTCCCTAGGCATCTCCTCCAATTCCCTCCAAGCATCTTCTCTAATTCCCTCCAAGCATCTCCTCCAATTCCCTCCAAGCATCTCCTCCAATTCCCTCCAAGCATCTTCTCTAATTCCCTCCAAGCATCTCCTCCAATTCCCTCCAAGCATCTCCTCCAATTCCCTCCAAGCATCTTCTCTAATTCCCTCCAAGCATCTCCTCCAATTCCCTCCAAGCATCTCCTCCAATTCCCTCCAAGCATCTTCTCCAATTCCCTCCAAGCATCTTCTCCAATTCCCTCCAAGCATCTTCTCTAATTCCCTCCAAGCATCTTCTCTAATTCCCTCCAAGCATCTTCTCCAATTCCCTCCAAGCATCTTCTCCAATTCCCTCCAAGCATCTTCTCTAATTCCCTCCAAGCATCTTCTCCAATTCCCTCCAAGCATCTTCTCCAATTCCCTCCAAGCATCTTCTCCAATTCCCTCCAAGCATCTTCTCCAATTCCCTCCAAGCATCTCCTCCAATTCCCTCCAAGCATCTTCTCCAATTCCCTCCAAGCATCTTCTCCAATTCCCTCCAAGCATCTTCTCCAATTCCCTCCAAGCATCTTCTAAAATTCCCCTAAGCATCTCCAATTCCCCTAAGCATCTTCTCCAATTCCCCTAAGCATCTTCTCCAATTCCCCTAAGCATCTTCTCCAATTCCCTCCAAGCATCCCCTCGATTACCCCTAAGCATCTCCAATTCCCTAAGAATCTCCTCTAATTTCTCCGTAAAAGTCTCCCACAATTATCTCTGAAAACCGCTGCCAATCCCTACGTAAAAGAGCATCCCAAAGTTTGCATCGCATAGGACTGTCACGACTGATTTATTTCAGAAAAAAACGTTCCTCTACTATGAGAATCTATGATTTCCTAGACTCGATCTTCGCTTTCTTAGAAAACGATTAGCCAGAATAAGAATGTCAGTAAAGTTTTGTTGTACAATAACCGCAATCCAAGTTTCTAACTAACGCCGTCCCTGGCCTCCATGGCCGCTCGGCAATCCCAATCTGATCCCCGAGATCTTTGGCCGCGCAGCGATGCGTAATGCAGAATGCTCAAGCAGCCCGGCCCTATAAAATACTGGCTAAATCCCTAATCCCTAATCCCACGATATCAACGCTTTTCATCTTCCCCGGATCGGCGCGAGTCGTCGCCGACTGCACCAGGAACTTCTCCATTTCTCCCGCAGCCCGGTGCCTGGCACGCTTTCAATTAATATCCCCAGCTGAACAAATGGCAGTAAGTCATTCTTAGAAATTAATTTCCCTCGTAAACAAATTTTATTTGCAAGAATGCAATACCCGGTCGGCTTTTTATCGCTGCTTTCAGCGGGAATGAAATTTTAGAATTTCTTTGCATATAATCTGCGTTTGATTATTATTGCGCTGTTTTATTCCATACATTTTTAGAGAAACTGCTTGAAATCTTTTGTGATTCCTTTGTTAAGATTGAAAACTGATTTTCACAAACTTCGCAAACTAGACTTCACAAACCATAGACACTTCACAAACCACAGACACTTCACAAACCACAGACACTTCACAAACCACAGACAATTCACAAACCACAGACACTTCACAAACCATAGACAATTCACAAACCATAGACACTTCACAAACCACAGACACTTCACAAACCACAGACACTTCACAAACCACAGACACTTCACAAACCACAGACACTTCACAAACCACAGACAATTCACAAACCACAGACACTTCACATACCATAGACAATTCACAAACCATAGACACTTCACAAACCATAGACACTTCACAAACCACAGACACTTCACAAACCACAGACACTTCACAAACCACAGACACTTCACAAACCATAGACAATTCACAAACTATAGACACTTCACAAACCACAGACACTTCACAAACCACAGACACTTCACAAACCACAGACACTTCACAAACCATAGACAATTCACAAACCATAGACAATTCACAAACCACAGACAATTCACAAACCATAGACACTTCACAAACTATAGAGACAATTCACAAACCAGACACTTCACAAACCAGAGACACTTCACAAACTATAGACACTTCACAAACCACAGACACTTCACAAACCACAGACACTTCACAAACCACAGACACTTCACAAACCACAGACACGTCACAAACTAAAAACTTCACAAACCACAGACACTTCACAAACCACAGACACTTCACAAACCACAGACACTTCACAAACCACAGACAATTCACAAACCATAGACACTTCACAAACCACAGACACTTCACAAACCACAGACACTTCACAAACCACAGACACTTCACAAACCATAGACAATTCACAAACTATAGACACTTCACAAACCACAGACACTTCACAAACCACAGACACTTCACAAACCACAGACACTTCACAAACCACAGACACGTCACAAACTAAAAACTTCACAAACCAGACACTTCACAAACCAGAGACACTTCACAAACTATAGACACTTCACAAACCACAGACACTTCACAAACCACAGACACTTCACAAACCACAGACACTTCACAAACCACAGACACTTCACAAACTAAAAACTTCACAAACCACAGACACTTCACAAACCACAGACACTTCACAAACCATAAACACTTCAGAAACTAACACATTTCACTGACAAGAAGGCATTTTATTTTAGATTTTACGTTGTACAATGACACAGTGGAAACCAGTTTATATTTTGTGTCTATTCAATCAGAAACGTGTAATTTGAATTTATATCGAGCGAACAGACAGCCGCTAGGTGCACAGTGAGAGAGTGGAGTGGTGAGTTACAGAAATCGATGTGGAATATATTACGAGTATATAGCTAGGCAGAAGTTGGCGACACGTGTCTGTGACTGCCATCTGTTGATGCCCCCTTCTGCTCATCGCGCTCCGCTGGAGGCTGAGAAATAATCCCACATATAGCTCTCTGTTGCTCACTTTCTCTCCCATCTCAGCCAATGAAGCGGCATTCTGTGTCTCGATTTCCAATCAAATGAGTTGACAGTCTGAATAATGGATATATATAGAGATATGGAATATGGGGACTTGAGCTGCGAGCTGGTCTGAGCTGATTTCGATCAAATTTCTTTTCACCTTTGTCTAAACCTATTATTATTAACATTACTATAATTACTATTATAAAATCTTCGCGATGCAGTTGGACGAGCAGGCATGCGCTAGATGCGGCAGGCACATTGAGGATGCTTTCTTTCTCAAGGTGAGTGCAACTGGCGTTGGATGTACTTGGTAGAAGCACCCAGTGAGGGGTTTTGCGTGGGTAGCAGTACCCAATGAAGGATCGAATACACTTCAAGGGATAAACTTTCGATTGGTTTCTAATCATAAATTGATTTAATTAAAAAAAACTTGAAGCTGGTAGCTTGAAGAGATAGATGTTTCTCTTGTCTCGGTGGTTATAAAACATGGATTGGGTGTCGATCGACCCCTAGCCCCTAAGCTCCGACCCATTTCTAAGCCAGCCAATCAGCAACTGATAAGGGGTAGATAGAAAGAGATAGATGTTTCGCTTGTCTTGGTGGTTATAAAACATGGGGTGGGTTTCGATCGACCCCTAGCCCCTAAGCTCTGACCTATTTCTAAGCCAGCCAATCAGCAACTGATGAGGGGTAGATAGAAAGAGATAGATGTTTCGCTTGTCTTGGTGGTTATAAAACATGGGGTGGGTGTCGATCGGCCCCTGGCTCCTAGCCCCAACCCATTCTGAGACAGCCAATCAGCGAATCGCTACGCTTCTACTACCCGCCATCCGGACTCCAACAGGCCATGAACCAGCTGTGGCACGAGGACTGCCTTCGCTGTCACTGCTGCGACTGTCGCCTAGCCGAAGTTGGCACCTCGCTATTTGCCCGAGCCAATCTGCTGCTGTGCCGTCGAGACTATCTCCGTTTATTCGGCTGCACAGGCCTCTGCGCCGCCTGTCACAAGCACATACCGGCCTTCGAGATGGTCATGCGAACTAGAGACAACAGCGTCTATCATTTGGAGTGCTTCTCCTGCCAGCACTGCGATCAGCGTTTCTGTGTCGGCGACCGGTACTATATTGTCGAGTCGCGAATTCTGTGCGAGCACGATTATGAAGAGCTGCAGCTGGCGATGGGTCCCCAAACCGGGCCGGGCAAGTTGGCGACGCCAACGACGAACCGGTTAGCGGCCTACGACGCGCTGAGTCAGTTAAAGCTGCAGACTGAGCAGCTGCTGCCGGCTGGGTCAGCTTGACTTGCGCAGGCTGAGTGTACAGTTTGTACACGTGCAATGTAGCTCATATAGCGGCCCTTAGGCCCCTGTTGCTAATGACATGGCGCCTAATCCATGACAGCAGGTACATATAGCTAGTCTGACAGATAGCTAATCTGACAGGTAGCTAATCTGACAGGTAGCTAATCTGACAGGTAGCTAATCTGACAGGTAGCTAATCTGACAGGTAGCTAATCTGACAGGTAGCTAATCTGACAGGTAGCTAATCTGACAGGTAGCTAATCTGACAGGTAGCTAATCTGACAGGTAGCTAATCTGACAGGTAGCTAATCTGACAGGTAGCTAATCTGACAGGTAGCTAATCTGACAGGTAGCTAATCTGACAGGTAGCTAATCTGACAGGTAGCTAATCTGACAGGTAGCTAATCTGACAGGTAGCTAGTCTGACAGGTAGCTAGTCTGACAGGTAGCTAATCTGACAGGTAGCTAATTTGACAGGTAGCTAATTTGACAGGTAGCCAATCTGACAGGTAGCCAATCTGACAGGTAGCCAATCTGACAGGTAGCTAGTCTGACAGGTAGCTAATCTGACAGGTAGCTAATTTGAGAAGGTAGCTAATCAGGCAGGAAAGCTAGCCAATCTGACAGGTAGCTAAATCTGACGGCCAAGGTAAGCACACAGCTGTCAAGCATAATCAAAGTACCAATTTAACAGTTAGCCGGTTAGCCCAAGGCACCTATACATGTACATTTAAAACCAGTGTAAACGCTGTCGTGGCATACAACGGCTCGTAAAATATTTTTTTTCTGCGAAATCATTTTTGCTCTGTAAATACGAATTTTAACTTCACCCAATATAAACAATTCTGTACCCGATTGTCTGCTGGGTAAGATCGTCTTCTTGACTGTTATTATTTCCTTTGTTTGAATCGATTTTAAAGAGGATTTAAAGTTGTTTAAATTGCAAAGCTAGCTCTTCCATATTGTTCTTCTTACATTCAAATAAAATTGGCATCCTAACTGCACTACTTATTAGCTGTTGTTAGTAGAAAGCATCACACTTGGCATTTAAAATCAAACACGTTTTTGAGAAAAAACTTTTCAAATTGTGAGGTCGGTGAGGACTTGAAATACTCGTAGTTTTCGTGTATATACATATGTCCACAAGCATCATACTATAACTTTAGCCGTAGTTAGTTGAATTGAAAAATTTTACAAGTTCTACTAAATTTTTACTAAATTCTACTACTACTTATAGTCACTTATAGTATAGTATACTCTACTTATAGTATAGTACACTACTTGCACTTGTGCCACTTGCCCACTTTCACTTATCTGATAAGTACATTGTTATCATATATACTAAAAATGAAATGTCTGTAACTATCTAGCTATGCGATAGATTTCAGAAAAAGTGGCTCAACCGATTTTCTTCAAACTTGCACCATTTGATCAGAAATTTTCCTGGGACGGTACATGCATCTTGGCTAAGAAATTGCTCAATTTTAAAGGGATTAAATATTCGAAAAACATGCTTTTTTGCAAAGGTCAAGCAGCTCTTTCGACCTGAAATGAATTGTAAAAATGCGAAAGAAAAAACTGACTGACTGAATTTCAATTGTGATAAAGATTGCATCACAACAAGATGAAAACAGTGTCGAAAAAATGCACACAAGACTTGATTGTAATTGCGTAACCATATTGCTAACTTGAATTGAGACTGATACTGGCTGACTGAGAAATTGATTATGTCATAACTTTTTACTGTAACTGACTTGCTATAAGAATTGAATTATAAGGGCCACAATACATGTTCTCCAATTGAAAAGAGATAGCCAAGATGGGAACAGACTGGACTGCTAATGTAGCGACCTGGGTTCGAATCTTAGTAGTGCAAAAACATTTTTTTATTAAAACACTTTAAAACACAAAATGCTAAACATAAAAGAAGCGCAATGTCAAATATAAAAGAGCCACCATGCCAAACAAAAAAAAGTGCCACCATGTAGAACACAGAAGAGACACCATGTCAAACATAAAAGAGCCACCATTTCAAACATAAAAGAGCCACCATGTGAAACATATACGTGACTCAATGTCAAACATTAAAGAGCCACCATGTCAAACATTAAAGAGCCACCATGTCGAACATAACAGAGACAACATTTCAAACATAAAAGAGCCATCATGTCAAACATAAAAGAGCCACCATGTCGAACATTAAAGAGCCACTATGTCAAACATAACAGAGACAACATTTCAAACATAAAAGAGCCATCATGTCAAACATTAAAGAGCCACCATGTCGAACATTAAAGAGCCACCATGTTGAACATTGAAGAGCCACCATGTCAAACATTAAAGAGCCACCAAGTAAAATATAAAAGAGCTACCATGTCAAACATAAAAGAGCCACCATGTCGAACATAACAGAGACAACATTTCAAACATTTAAGAGCCACCATGTCAAACATAAAAGAGCCACCATGTCGAGCATAAAAGAGCCACCATGTCAAACATAAAAGAGCCACCATGTCAAACATTAAAGAGCCACCATGTCAAACATTCAAGAGAAACCATGTCGAACATAACAGAGACAACATTTCAAACATTTAAGAGCCACCATGTCAAACATAAAAGAGCCACCATGTCGAGCATAAAATAGCCACCATGTTGAACATTAAAGAGCCACCATGTCAAACATTAAAGAGCCACCATGTCGAGCATAAAAGAGCCACCATGTCGAACATAAAAGAGCCACCATGTCAAACATTAAAGAGCCACCATGTCAAACATTCAAGAGACACCATGTCGAACATAACAGAGACAACATTTCAAACATTTAAGAGCCACCATGTCAAACATAAAAGATCTACCATGTCAAACATAAAAGAGCCATCATGTCAAACATAAAAGAGCCACCATGTCGAACATTAAAGAGCCACCATGTTCAACATTAAGGAGCCACCATGTCAAACATAAAAGAGCCACCATGTCAAACATTAAAGAGCCACCATGTCAAACATTAAAGAGCCACCATGTCAAACATTCAAGATCAGCCATGTCGAACATAAAAGAGCCACCATGTAAAATATAAAAGAGCTACCATGTCAAACATAAAAGAGCCATCATGTCAAACATAAAAGAGCCATCATGTGAAACATATACGTGACTCAATGTCAAACATTAAAGAGCCACCATGTCAAACATATACGTGACTCCATGTCAAACATTAAAGAGCCACCATGTCAAACATATATGACTCCATGTCAAACATATATGACTCCATGTCAAACATATATGACTCCATGTCAAACATTAAAAATAAAAAAGACACCATGTCACACATAAGGGAGCCACCATATCAAACATAAAAGAGCTACCATGTCAAAACATTATTGAGCCATTATGCCCAATATAAAAAGACACAATTTCAAATGTAAAAGGGCCGCCATGTCAAACATAGAAGAGCCACCATGTCAAACATAGAAGAGCCACCATGTCAAACAACTAAGCCACCATGTCAAACATAACAGAGACACCATTTCAAACGTAAAAGGGCCGCCATGGCAAACATAGAAGAGCCACCATGTCAAACATTAAAGAGCTACCATGTCAAACACAAAAGGGCCACCACGTCCAACATTAAAGAGCTATCATGTCAAACACAAAAGAGCTACCATGTCAAACATTAAAAAGCCACTTTTTAAACAAAAAAGAGACACCATTTCAAACATAAAAGAAGTGTCATGCCAAACAAAATGAAACCATTATAAAGCTAAGGAAATTGTTGCACTAGCTACTTGTTCTCTGGTGGATGCTTGCTATTTAAGGATGGATACTTGCTATCAGGGGGATGCTTGCTCTTGGGGGTGGAGAGTACTTGCTATCTGAGAGGGGGTTGCTAGATATCTATAAGGTATCTTTGTATCCAGGTTATGCTTGCTATCAGGGGTTGCTTGCTGTCTGGGGGATGCTTGCTATCTGGGGGGGGGATGCTTGCTATCTGCGGGATGCTTGCTATCTGGGGGACGCTTGCTATCTGGGGTCTGGGGGAATGCTTGCTATCTGGGGATGCTTGCGATCTGGGGGATGCTTGCTATCTGAGGAATGCTTGCTATCTGGGGGATGCTTGCTATCTGCGGGATGCTTGCTATCTGGGGGATGCTTGCTATCTGGGGTCTGGGGGAATGCTTGCTATCGGGGGATGCTTGCAGTCTGGGGGATGCTTGCTATCTGGGGATGCTTGCCATCTGGGGGACGCTTGCTATCTGGGGTCTGGGGGAATGCTTGCTATCTGGGGATGCTTGCGATCTGGGGGATGCTTGCTATCTGAGGAATGCTTGCTATCTGGGGGATGCTTGCTATCTGCGGGATGCTTGCTATCTGGGGGACGCTTGCTATCTGGGGTCTGGGGGAATGCTTGCTATCTGGGGATGCTTGCGATCTGGGGGATGCTTGCTATCTGAGGAATGCTTGCTATCTGGGGGATGCTTGCTATCTGCGGGATGCTTGCTATCTGGGGGATGCTTGCTATCTGGGGTCTGGGGGAATGCTTGCTATCGGGGGGATGCTTGCAGTCTGGGGGATGCTTGCTATCTGGGGATGCTTGCCATCTGGGGGACGCTTGCTATCTGGGGTCTGGGGGAATGCTTGCTATCTGGGGATGCTTGCGATCTGGGGGATGCTTGCTATCTGAGGAATGCTTGCTATCTGGGGGATGCTTGCTATCTGCGGGATGCTTGCTATCTGGGGGATGCTTGCTATCTGGGGTCTGGGGGAATGCTTGCTATCGGGGGGATGCTTGCAGTCTGGGGGATGCTTGCTATCTGGGGATGCTTGCTATCTGGGGGATGCTTGCAGTCTGGGGGATGCTTGCTATTTGGGGATCAATGCTTGAATGTTGTCTGAGGATGCTTGCTGTCTTGGGATGTTTTGTTTTTAAGAGGGAATGTCTGTTGTTTTTTCTGAAGGCTTTATTTCGCTGTCTATTTGTTATTTGTAAAAAACAAGGATTCTATCCAGATGTCCCCCATCGGGGGGCAAAGATTGCTAGTTAGATTCTAACATTGAAAAACGAAAACAAATAAAAATAAACAAAAATGATCTGAATTTTTTTAGCATAATCAAAAACGAGTCTTAAATTATCGTTTATAAAAAACTATGGTTCGGCCCGGGCTCGAACCGGGGACCTTCTGTGTGTGAGACAGATGTGATAACCACTACACCACCGAACCCTTAATAATAAGTGCGGCGTCTGCACAATTTAATCATGTATCTATACGTTTTCGTTTTTAAATGTTTTATTGAGCTGAGGCTAGCTAAGACTATTGTATCGTTGATAACCGAATGCAAACACATAGCAACACAGTACAGCCAGGGAAGCCTCTTTGGTCGCTGCGCTCCCCAGGAAGGGACACTCACCAGCCCCACCCCACTCCGCTATACAAGTTTAGATGCGTTTTTCTCAAGCTCAGAGCGTGGGAAGTTTCCCAGAAATTGGAAAGCTGCAGAGTTGGAGTCGGAGAAGTTGTGCAGCGATCCAAAGCACAACTACCGGATCTGCTCACTGCATTTTTTAGAAAGGCTGTTTGCAACCAAATCTCAGGACTCCAACTCGAGCCGTAAGCGCTCGCGTTTGCAAATGTAGATGGACAACCAAAGCAGCTAGAAAATCAACGCTTGAGTTCTGATGCCATATACCTAGTGAGTGCATCCTTCCAAACGTATCATCCTGCTTGAGCATCCAAACGTATCAACCTGCTTGAGCATCCAAATGTATCATCCTGCTTGAGCATCCAAACGTATCATCCTGCTTGATCATCCAAACGTATCATCCTGCTTGAGCATCCAAACGTATCATCCTGCTTGAGCATCCAAACGTATCATCCTGCTTGAGCATCCAAACGTATCATCCTGCTTGAGCATCCAAATGTATCATCCTGCTTGAGCATCCAAACGTATCATCCTGCTTGAGCATCCAAACGTATCATCCTGCTTGAGCATCCAAACGTATCATCCTGCTTGAGCATCCAAACGTACCATTGCGTTTGACGACTTAGCCCTTTGGACGTGCGGCGAATCAACCGAGGAAGTGAACATGAGAATGCAAGCAGCTCTCGACAGAGTGGGCACCTGGGCGGAGGATCTCAAGATTGATCACTTAAACCCAAGTAAGTGCGAGGCCTGCCTGTTCATTCGCTCCCCTAAGAACAAAAACGTTTCCCTACCGTTACTCATTTAGGATAAAGCTATCGTCTGCAAAAAGTCTTATCAAGTACCTGGGCCTCACTTCCTGGAATTCTACAAGTCTTCCACAATTTTATCCCCTGCCGTCGATGGACTGGGATGTAGCGTGGTTAACGACGGCAAGGTTTATACAAACAGCGCATGCAATAAGATTAGCACTAAACATGCATGTTGCTACGGGGGTGAGGGTTAGGCGCTCAAACCCATCAGTTTTACTCTGGTTGAGTTAGAGTATCTGGGGGAGGTCAGTTCTGAGTTATTTTACTGTCTTCGGTTGCTACGCCCCTCGGGGTTGGCCGTCGGTCTCTGGGTGCGCCCGCAGCTCCTCCCCAGGAGCGGCCTCCGTGCAGGACTCTCCGGCCGGCCATCTCCAACCCGCATCGATCAATCTGCAGCTTTCACGAGCCCGCGATCTAGCTGAAATAGATGGTTACTGCTGTAGATTTTGTCATGCGCTGCTGCGCTCCACTGTGGGCCCCACTTGTTGCAGGACTCTATTGTCTTTTCATTTCATCCTGTATGCCTGCCTAAATTCACTCTAGCCTTGCCTCTCTTATACTGCTCATATGCTTTACCTCTTTAGTCTATTCTAGGAAATTTCTATGCTAAAGGAGATTTAGTGAGAATTAGGATTGGAGTCTTCCTTAATTACTTGACTCAGCTGCAGCGGGGCCCCGTGCATCCGGATGCAGCGAAGAGGCGTTGCCGCCCATTCCGATAACCCCTGGCGAGCACAGGCAGCTGGTGTTGCGGTGTCGCCCAGGGAGATCCGGTGGTGCCGGTGTCCGCAGCGCGGTCCCCCTCCGGAGAGTCCAGAAGGTGGATGATCGCTCGCCCGGTAGTCCTTAGGTAGCCGACGAGCTGGCAGAGATTATCGGGCCTGAAAACGTACGTCGGAGAGGTCCCGGTTTGGGCCCGAGGTAGGTGAGCCTGTCCTGAGTAAAGGTGGGGCATTCACAGATGAAGTGCTCTCCATTCTCAACACCGGAGAGGCAGACTGGGCATTCCTCGCTGCGGATTTTTCCCTGGAGGTGACGATGCCTAGCAAAAAAAGCGATGAATTCCGCCCTGATGTCGCAGTCGCGTCTTTGTCGCGGGATGAGGGGAGGCAACGCCCCCATTTATGGCGGCGAAGAGCGCTTGGAATCGGGCACCGGGCCTGCTTCAGGGCGTGTGTTTGGGGCTCAGTCTGGCCCTCGGTATTCGACTACCCGTGACGGGGGTCGATGCTGGGGTTATATGGTTAGAGCCAACGCCGCAGTCAACAAGAACAACAGCAAGCGAGCGCAGATGTATCCAGTTGATGGAGCTGGGGAGCCTTTGTGAGAAACCCGAGGAAGCGCTGCAGTTCTGGGAATGGTGAAAGACGAGATGGAAGCAGTAGGAAGCGGAAGGGTGGAAGCAGGATATCTAAGCATCGTCACTAACACCACCACCACCACCACCACCAACAACAACAACAACAAAAACAACAACAACTACTACTACTACTACTACTACTACTACTACTACTACTACTACTACTACTACTACTACTACTACTACTACTACTACTACTACTACTACTACTACTACATCAGCAACAACTACTAGAGCAACAACAACAGCAACAACACAACAACAACAACAACAGCGCTAAAAACAACAGCAACAATGACAGGAACAACAACAGCAACAATGACAGGAACAACAACAGCAACAACAACAACAACAACAACAGCAACAACAACAACAGCAACAACAACAGCAACAACAACAAGAACAACAACGACAACAACACCAACAACACCAACAACAACAGCAACAACAACAACAACAGCAACAACAACAGCAACAACAACAACAGCAACAACAACAACAGCAGCAACAACAACAACAGCAGCAACAACAGCAACAACAACAACAACAGCAACAACAACAACAACAACAAGAACAGCAGCACTGGATCCAACACTGGAAGGTAGAACAATCTGTACCAAAATCGGCAACACCACCGGGAAGTGGCGCCGCATCACCAGTGGAGTTCCCCAGGGAGCGGTGTGCTCCCCGGTTCTATTCCTCCTTTACGTCAATGATTGGACTGGCTTCCCTGAAACTGAAGTTCAACATGGAGGATTCGCAGACGACTTCTGCCTATGGACTACTGACAGTAGCCTTCAGAACCTCACCAGTAAGCTGCAGAGCGCCCTGGACTTCATCGAAACCTGGACCAGAGACCTCCGCATCTCGGTTAATCCAGCTACAATAAAACCCAGGCGTGCCTCTTCTCTAGGAACCGGGCCGACTTTGACCGGCCACCTGATCTCCGTCTAGCCGGCACCCAACTTCGCTTCACGGAGTCGCTCAAATACCTCGGTATTTGGATTGACCGTGGACTCATCTTTGCTCAACAAGTCAAAACGGTCAAAGAAAAGATGGCCAAGCGCACCAACATCGTGAGAGCGCTAGCTCAAAGGAGCTGGGGCTGGGACCGCAAGCTGCTGATGCGTACGTACACCGCCATGGTCGAATCCGTCATATGGCCTCCGGCGGCCAGCCCACGACCCTTGGCGCAGCCTTTGCGAAGAACAAGGCCGGCGCAGGCTCAAAGCTAACAAAGGTCTCCGGGATCAAGCCAAGCTGGAATCCGAGCAGATTCTGCATTGCCCACGCCGGGAATCGAACTGGATCAGAAACAAGCCCTGGCTTCCGAGAATCGAGGATCGGGTCACCCTTTGCGAAAACCTGACTCAGCCGATCTCCAGGAACGATCCGCCAGAGACCAGGCGGTCGGCGACGGAAGACACCATTAAATCAGGGGGCGACCGCAAGATTCACTATTTCACCGACGGATCTGCATCCGAAGGAACGGAGAATGGAGGGGCAGCCTGTGTGGCAGTCGCCCCTACTTCGGGCCAGGTGGTTTGGATTGAGGGAGCTGCTACCGGGCGCTGGTGTAGCTCGTTCCAAGCTGAACTCTCAGCTCTGCACCTCGCCCTGGACCACATCCTTGAGACTAAGCAGGACTCTGCCCTGATCCTCACCGACAGCCAATCGGCCATTGCGGCGCTCAAAGGTCGGCAGCACTCCCTGAACCCTCTGCTCGAGTCGCTCAAGCGCAAGCTGACGCAGGTGGAGAGCCACGCCGACGTGGTCCTGCAGTGGATCCCAGGTCATTCTGGGACTCCCGGTAACGAGAGAGCCGACACCGAGGCAAAGAACGCCTGTCTGCTCCCCCAGGACCTTCTAGGGATCGACATCGAGGCCGCCCGAAGCCGCATACGCCGTCTCATCAACTATAAGCCTCTCCTGAATGACCGGCTGAAGCGGGTCTACAGCAAGACCCCCTCGATGCCTGCTCGCCCTCGCGCGCTTCAGGTTTCCATAGCTCAAATGCGTGCCGGTCACGATCCTTCTACGGCGTACTATCAGCACCGAATAGGCACTAGGGAGGATAGCAGATGCCTCCGGTGCGACCTCTTAGAAGACAAGGACCACTTCCTCGAATGTCCGGCCCTGGCCGGAGCTCGGCACGCGACGGACCTACACCAACTGGAGGACTTGGCCGATGGCGATCTGGTGGCTAGGTTCTTGGACTGCCTGCATAGGCAGCCCTAGACCACCTTCCGCAAACAACAACAAGAACAGCAGCAGCAACAACTTCAGCAACGACAAAAACAGCAGTCCATTTCGAACATCAACAACAGGGGTTTGAGTTGTCTGAAAACCACGAGTTCTGGGACCGCAAAACTCCCTGGCTGCAGCTACCCAGAAAGTCCGAGGTTTCCATCAACCAGCCGGCTGCAACATTCTGGCGGCCGCCACCCGCCACCGGCTCGGCATGTCCGATAAACTGCTGTGCCCGGACTGCGGGACCCGGACACCGAGCACCACCTACTTTTTGAATGCCCGGGGGACACCGGCCCACCCGGTCGGCCGTGAGCTACTTCTGAACGACGCGTCGGCAAGGACTACCACACTACTACTACGTTGCTTTAGTTGTCCTTGCGCGTCGGTTGTACTCACGCTCCTTCGAGGACTAACGTCCCCGCCCCTCGCAGCATCGCTGACTTTGGGGCGTGCGCTGCAGAGAGAGAGAGAGAGAGAGAGAGAGAGAGAGAGAGAGAGAGAGAGAGAGAGAGAGAGAGAGAGAGAGAATATTGTCAACAACGACATCAGCAACATCAGCAACAATAGCAGCAACAACAACAACATCAACAACAACATCAACAACAGCAGCAACAAAATGCGCTGTCAGGGTTCTTAGAAAGCAGCGTCACAGGGCGCGCCTCTGTGACAAGTCGCGAACGAAGGCCCACGCCGCCGACCAAATCCGGGACGCTGCGCGGCGTCAGCCAGCATGCAGGAATTCAGCGCCTGTCCCCGTCGGTAGGGTTGCCTGCAGAGAGTCAGTAGCAGCAACACCTCCCTGACTCGGTCCGGTGATATACAGCTAATTTACCAGCGCTACTGCCTGGTCAATGCTTTTGCATAAAAGTCGTAACAAGGATGAGGGAAAAAGTAAGCTTAGCGATGGCGCTCCTTGCATTGACCCACCAGCTCCAATAAAAGTAAAAAAAAACCAATTCACTTCTGCTATGTTGCCGATTGAAAGAAACCAAGTTTAAAACTTGTTTTATTAATTTATTTAAAATAAAATTTTCTGGATTTAAGTCATCGGACGACTGAACGATACAAACAATAATTAGATTGTAAATGTAGGTTAAGATTTATAAAAAAGTGTTTCTCATGGTAACTTTTAATCAAGCTGGTTAAATTCACAGGCTCAATCAAATGGGGACAGGCACTCGCACAAGCCGCCTCTCATGCTCGTTGTCTTCGAGGCGTCACCCAACTGCGTTCTCGCAAAAATGGCGTCTTCGACTCCGCCGGAATTGCCAGGCTCGCCACTACCCCAGAAGCTGGCATTCACTGTGATGCTGCAGGTGACCCAGCTCCAGCCTCCGTCGGGCTCAACACTCCCGGCAGCCTGAAGGCCGCTAAGCCACATCGACAGGCCACCAGTGAAGTTGTGAACGGAGTAAAGCTGTCCGATATGCGACATCTCAGCGCTGCTGGTCACATCGGCCATGATCACCAAGCCGCTGGTCGACTCGCAAGCCTGCCTCTGAGTAGTCCAAAGTGCACGTGTCAGCAAGGCCTTGTACTTCACACCGCACAGGTCCATGGCGTAGCCTGACGGACACAGCGCGCCCGGCTCGAGTCCTGGCTGCTGCTTCACGAACACCCGGCCTCTCCTGGAGCAGCCGCAGTCCCTCACCGACTTGCTGCACTTGTCGAACACGAACAGCTGGCACGGACCGTCAGCCAGGCTGAAGGCCTGACAGCGCTGGTCATTGTTGCACAAATCCGCGCACAGGATGTCGGACGTGACACCCGACACCGTAGTCTGGTACTCGGGCCGGATGCAGAGGAATCCGTGCCTTGGATGGTAAAAACTTCCTGACGCGCTGTGCCACAGGAGGAGTGGCAGCATGAGCAGCTGGAGGCGAACTCTGATGATGCCGATCCGCATGATTCAGCAGTCAGAGCTGCAGCAAGCAGCAAACAGTCTGTAGAAGAAGCAGCTGGCTTTTAATTGGCTTGCCGTCCAATAGGAAGATGGCGGTACAAAAAATTTGCTTCGTCGTCTCTCTATAGCTTAGTTACTGCTCACTCCGAGAAAGGTAGGCAAGGTTTGCATGTGGCGTTTCTTTTCCATCAGCTAAACTTCAATAATTCATGTTCGCACACAAGCCATACAAGCTTTTGCCGCTTTAGGGTGGGAAAATTCATGCAAGACTTCGCCAAAAAACTGGCAAAGCTTGCAACTGCATAAGGCATGCACTTTCCGTCTTTGTGAGAAAAAACTTTTTAGGCCTTTTTATGTAACTTTTTAAATGAGGAATTGAGTGGAGGAACAATGACAGCACCTTACTATTCAATGCAGCGGGAAAAAACAATGCATGTTTCGTATGCTTGAGTGAGCCATTGTGTAGCGGCTGTATTGTTCAGACACGGCCGCTCTCGATGCAGAGACACGGGATTTCTATGGTGGGACACGGGATCTCGATGGTGGGACACGGGATCTTGATGGTGGGACACGGGATTTCTATGGTGGGACACGGGATCTCGATGGTGGGACACGGGATCTCGATGGTGGGACACGGGATCTCGATGGTGGGACACGGGATCTCGATGGTGGGACACGGGATCTCGATGGTGGGACACGGGATCTCGATGGTGGGACACGGGATCTCGATGGTGGGACACGGGATCTCGATGGTGGGACACGGGATCTCGATGGTGGGACACGGGATCTCGATGGTGGGACACGGGATCTCGATGGTGGGACACGGGATTTCTATGGTGGGACACGGGATCTCGATGGTGGGACACGGGATCTCGATGGTGGGACACGGGATTTCTATGGTGGGACACGGGATCTCGATGGTGGGACACGGGATTTCTATGGTGGGACACGGGATCTCGATGGTGGGACACGGGATCTCGATGGTGGGACACGGGATTTCTATGGTGGGACACGGGATCTCGATGGTGGGACACGGGATCTCGATGGTGGGACACGGGATTTCTATGGTGGGACACGGGATCTCGATGGTGGGACACGGGATCTCGATGGTGGGACACGGGATTTCTATGGTGGGACACGGGATCTCGATGGTGGGACACGGGATTTCTATGGTGGGACACGGGATCTCGATGGTGGGACACGGGATCTCGATGGTGGGACACGGGATTTCTATGGTGGGACACGGGATCTCGATGGTGGGACACGGGATCTCGATGGTGGGACACGGGATCTCGATGGTGGGACACGGGATTTCTATGGTGAGATACGGGATCTCGATGGTGAGACACGGGATTTCTATGGTGGGACACGGGATCTCGATGGTGGGACACGGGATCTCGATGGTGGGACACGGGATTTCTATGGTGAGATACGGGATCTCGATGGTGAGACACGGGATCTGGATGGTGGGACATACATGTAGGTCTTGAATGTTAAAAAAATAACTTGATGCATCATTAATTATTCACGATACGATCGCTATAGCTGATTCAGATATTAGTACGAGTATTCCACGGTTAACTAAATATCCTAGCTCGTAGAAGGTTGGCATACTTTTTTAACTCAAGGGCCAGATATAGAATCTAGCGTATGACTGCGGGCGAAAGGGAAGAGAAGAGAGAAGTGAGAAACGAGAAGGGAGATGAGAGGGGAGAGGTGATGGAGTGACCAGTGTGACTGATCAGGGTGATGGAGTGACCAGTGTGAGAGATCAGGGTGATGGAGTGACCTGTGTGACTGATCAGGGTGATGGAGTGACCAGTGTGAGAGATCAGGGTGATGGAGTGACCAGTGTGACTGATCAGGGTGATGGAGTGACCAGTGTGAGAGATCAGGGTGATGGAGTGACCAGTGTGACTGATCAGGGTGATGGAGTGACCAGTGTGAGAGATCAGGGTGATGGAGTGAC